>JANFAE010000632.1:0-49914 GCA_024613145.1 Pisolithus marmoratus | reverse complement strand
TGCGTGTACTTCAAGGTCGCGTTCGGACAGCCAGCTTTTCGGTGTTGTCGCGGACGCCATTCACACCCCCGGAGATGAAGTACATAGTAGATAGTTGAGGACGGTGTTTTTCTACGGATATGCCAGAGGGCTTCGTTTTCTACTCAATCCCGTCGCCTCATGGTTCGCGCACTACCGTGTAGTATTGCCCGTGGGTGTGCGATAATCTACGACACGTGTACTGTCACCCAGATGTCATCGCTGAGGTGCTCAGCGCCCGCTTCATGGTTAATGCCTATGATGTCTTTTCTTTGTATCTATTATTCCTACCTCCGCTGCCGCTCTTGTGCAGTTCGATATGGGGGACCGAGCCTTCGAGTACAAAGCACTGTCGATTCTTAGCCTTGCCCTCGTATCGCACTGCTTCTGAACCTTCATCTTCCTCGCAGGTAGGTGGGTTTGTGGCACTACAGCGCTGAATATACTATTTTAAACCATTCCAAATTACCAGTGATTGCAACTGGGACAAATCCTGAAAAACCGTGCCAGGCACGCATGTTGGTGTACTGGAATATATAAGCCCACCACTATCTCCGCGAGCATCCGAATCTGTGGAGCAACTCGGATCAAAATCGATATCCATCGGATTCGAAAGAAATGAGCAATGTATGTGCACTGCCAGATCTTGGCGTCTGTTGCATTTCCGCAAAGTCCTCCGGACGGTCCAGACCTGCCACACGTAGCGCTGGCCGACTCGGAGGACATATTCGGGAAGTTGTTTCCGAAGATGATGGAAGATTTGGCACTGGGGGGCTGACATACTTATTTGTCGAGCCTCATGCTCCGTGCCCGGGTTTTACTTTCTTTGCACTACCTAGTATGTGCTAGACGAGACCACGATGGCCCGTTAACCAGATCGCTTGATTGGATACCATGAGGTGCTATGTGCCCACTCTCGAGGCCGCACAAAACGATCACAGATATGCTACGTTACCTACACAAATACGTACATCCAGTTTGGTTGGACACGGTTCTTCCTCCAGAGACCTCATTCCGCCGACAGTCGTAATAGGTCGAATTCACCGGGAGACGTACGGCACCTTGAAATGTGATTCTTCAGGGGCACATATACACATATCCTTCCACCGTATTTAGGCACCTCTTCCCTTCCCCCCGTGAACCTTTCGCAGACATCGACGGTTCATCGGCCTTCATTGGCTGCACCAGCGCTACCTCTTCCTCCGTCACGTCCCCCAGGGCGAGCGAGGTTGGGCTGTGTCGGCCGGACGTGGCCCACAGATATTGGGGAGAAAATTGAGATGCAGTCCCTGTGCGCTTCGCAACTGCAGATTTCCTTCGTTCTAGAAACTTCAGGTGGAG
This sequence comes from Pisolithus marmoratus, assembly GCA_024613145.1. Taxonomy (NCBI): domain Eukaryota; kingdom Fungi; phylum Basidiomycota; class Agaricomycetes; order Boletales; family Pisolithaceae; genus Pisolithus; species Pisolithus marmoratus. Next base: position 48,555 of record JANFAE010000632.1, on the reverse strand, counting down.
AAGTATTGATAAAACTTCCAATGCGTATCCTGTTCCTTCGGGCTTACTGTGTGCGGAGATAAGAGACAAGTTCCCGCTGCAGGGGCGCATGGAGCGCTCGACACGCCTGTCAAAGGTAGACAAACTCCTCGGGGAGGCGGTACTGAAGACGTACGCTGCCGTGAACCGGCTAAGTTGGACGAGACCGGGGCGGATGCATTGGTTGGCACTCGGTCGTAGGTCGACGTGCGGACATGGGGAGCTATGCCGGCTGTAGAGGAAGACGTACCTGCAACCAATGTTCCTTTGGCCAAAAAATGCAGAATCGACTCCTCGTTTGATTATCGACCATCTTGCGCAACCTCATCACTTTACTCCGATGGTGACCATCACGCTCAAGACAATGAATGATAGCGTTCCTAAGCAATTCACGGCTTGATGGTGACCCTGTTAGAGACGCCGCAGTTAATAGAGAATGACTTAACGACCTGTATTAACGAACGCCGAGCCTGACGTTTAAGGAAGTCCACGGATATTACTTAGAACATGGAAGTGCGGTAAGTACGGGGTTGGACAAGAAGAAAATGACAGAACGAAGTCATGGCTGGCGCCCACCGTTAGTTGCTTGAACTCAGAGTCTCAGACTGAGGCGATCACCAGGTTACTTTCAGAGCTCGCGCAGGAGGGCGCGGACGACACTTGCCAAGCAGGTTTCCATGCAGATGTTTGAATATTAAGCACAGGCCCATCCGGAAAACCTGCCAAGCTCCCGAGGCGGCCTCTCAGATGGCCCGAAGAACCTGAGACCACGGAAGGAGATCAAGGAACGAACCTTAATCCCTCAGACTGGCGGGTAGTACTAATGATTTAATCCCTCTTGACCTGTCCGTGGTCGTCCGCGAGCACCTAGGTTGGGATCTGAGTAAGTGCAGTTCCGCGGGAAGGCAAGGCAGTAATAAAAAGAATTCAGAAGGGCCGTCAAAGAAAGGACAAATGGATGATGGCCGCATCATGATTTCGAGCGGGGCTACTTACCAGTTGATCGGATTGGTCCAGATTCGGAACGAACCATTTTCACCTGCCATTTCCGTCCAGCAATTTGTGGTACTGGCCAATCAAAATGCATCAAGCTTCTTCGGTTAGCTCTCCCCATATTATCAACCACACAGCAAAGTATGTAATTCGGTTAACCGACCGCAGTATTGGAAAAAAAAGGTATATAAGACGCAGCGATCAGTCTCCTGTCCCTCATCGACTGCTTGTCTTTTGCTCTTTGCCTGCAACCCACACTCGTTGACCAACTTCAACCTCACTCTTTAAAATTCTCGAAATGTTCTCCCGTGTCTTCACCATTGCTTCCCTTGCTGCTCTTGCCTTCGCCGGCCCTCTCAGCGCGCGCGGCAGCAGCGACAACCAGTGCAACACCGGCACTATTCAATGCTGTAACCAAGTCCAACAGGTGATATCAGCCATTTTCGCTTGTTCTTCATAGTCGCTGAAGGCGTCTAGGCATCCACCTACCAAGCCACCCTCAACTCAATTGGTTTGGCTTCCCTTGCTGCCGGTGTCACCGGTTTGGTAGGCTCCAACTGCAGCCCCATCTCTGCGCTCAGCGCTGGAACTGGTGCCCAATGCAATGCTCAGACTGTTTGCTGCACCGGCGACCAATTCGTATGTCGCATCCCATGCTTTGTACATACTGCTTTATTCTGACTTCAATTTCACAGAACGGTCTCGTCAACATTGGCTGCATGCCCATCAACGTTAACGCTTAAGAGTGCTCTAGAGTATTTCACTCCTGGGCCCTTCCCAAATCAAAGGATCCTTTACTTGGTGATATCTCGTAAATGTAGCACTTACTTCGGGCGTGTCCCCTCATAATACATCGGGTTTTATATCCCTCTGCCGTATCTCGAACCTTTTTCCTTCCCCCCATAAATCTTGGTAAGCCTCGGTGTTTCATCTACTTTCATTGGCTGCACCGGCGCTACCTCTTCCTTCGTCGTACGCCCAGGGAGAGCGAGGTTGGGCTATGTAGGCCGTATGTGGCCCACAGATATTAGGAGAAGATTGACATGCTTCCCTGTTCGCCTCGCAACTGCAGCCTCACCTCGGTTTAAAACCTTGGGTTTCTATTAATGGGACTTTTAGTGCGTATCCCATTTATTTGGGCTTGTTTTGTGCGGAGTTAAGAGACATGTTCTCACTGCAGGGGCGCGCGGAGCTCTCGACGCGACTTTTAAAGGTAGGTGAACTCGGGGAGGTGGTACTGAGGATGTACGCTGCGTGAAGGGGCTAATCGCCTGGATGCATTGGTTGGTACTGTTGTAGAGGTGTGGACATCAGCTGCCGGTGCCCCCTTGTAGGGGATGACGTACCTGCACCCATTGTTCGCTTGGTTGAGGACGCAGAATCAGCCCTCGTCGTCGCCGTGTTGGGCCAGAATCAATGTCTCGTTTTGGGCTCGATTATAAATCAACCCTGTCACGTTCAAGGCAACTAACTCAAAAAAAAACCTAAGTAATTCATAACTTGATGATGGTATTGTCGGAAACGCCGCGGTCGACGGCTGCCCAGGGGATGACTTAATGACCCATATTAACGAACGCCGGGTCTGACATTTGAGGAAGTCCACGGACATTATTTAGAACATGGGGGGTACGGCAAGTACGGAGTTGAGTAAGAAGAATGACAGAGCCAAATCGTGGCCGGTGTCCACTATTAGTTGAACGAGCCCTCTGAGACCGAGGCGATCACCGTGTTCAGACCCCGTGCAGCATGGCGCAGATGGTGCCTGCCAAGCTCTCGACGCGGCTGAGCTCATGGCCCGAGCTAACCTGAGACCACGGGCAGCAAATCAAGGAATAAACCCGTATACATTATCGCACTCACCCGGATCCTTCACTCGTCCGTGGTCGCCCGCCAGAACCTAGGCCGGGATCTGAGTAACTGTTACAAATGCCAAGGCAGTAATATAGAAGAATTCAGAAAATGTCAAAGAAAAGACAAATCATCGTATCAGCGCATGCTAGGCGTCAGACTGGCCGGCCGCCATTCTGACACTTAACAGTCGCTGGTTCTCCATATGTCACTCCTTGCACACTTGACATTGAGTAACAGTGCTTGCCGGGCACACAGCCAATTCAAAAACTGTAGGAAGCACGTGCCAGCTGTAATTCGGCCGTCTCTCAGATGCGGCCGCATCATGGGACGACTCGGATGATCACGATGGACGGGCCTGAGGTTTAGTGTTTTTTTACCAAGTCATCGGATGCGGTCCAGACTCGGAGCGAGCTACTTCTACCTTCCATTTTTGTCTAGCAATTTGTGACGTAGCCGACGCGCCGGCCAATCAAAATGCATCAAGCTGCTTCGGTTAGCTCTCCCCATGTCATCTACACAGTAAAGTATGTAATTGGGTTAACCGACAGTGCTAGGAAAAAAGTATATAAGATGCAGCAATCAGTCTCTTGCCTCTCATCGACTGCTTGTCTTATTTTCTCTACCTGCAACCCACACTCGTTGACCAACTTCAACCTCACTCTTTTAAACTCTCGAAATGTTCTCCCGTGTCTTCACCGTTGCTTCCCTTGCTGTCCTCGCCCTCGCCGGCCCCCTCAATGCCCGCGGTGGAGACAGCCAGTGCAACACTGGTGCTATTAAGTGCTGCAACCAAGTCCAGCAGGTGATATAGTCATTTTCGCCCGTTCTTCGAGTCGCTAAAGGTGTCTAGGCGTCCACCTACCAATCCATCCTTGGCTCAGTTGGTTTGGCTTCCCTTGCTGCCGGTGTCACCGGCTTGGTAGCTTCCGACTGCAGCCCCATTACCGCGGTCGGCGCTGGCTCTGGTGCCCAATGCAATGCTCAGACTGTTTGCTGCACTGGTGACCAATTCGTACGTTACGTGCTATGCTTTGTACATACTGTTCTATCCTGACCTTAATTTCACAGAACGGTCTCGTCAACATTGGCTGCATGCCCATCAATGTCAACGCTTAAGTGCTCTAGAGTATTTCACTCATGGGCCTTTCCCAAATCAAAGTATCCTTTACTTGGTGATATCCCATATACCTAGCACTTGCTCCAGGCATGTAGCTTCATAATACACTCGGTTTTATGGTTGTTTAAAGCTATGAATGGGTGCGAGCTCATAAGGTTTGCGGGGTAGATCTGAGATATATGTGGATTATGCCGATTTCAGCTTCGGACAATCCTATTAATCATGTTTGCATATTCGTGTGGCTGTGACTTCAGCTACTGGGAATAGTTTCTGGTAACCTGTGTCGATCCTGCTTCAAATTTCTCAAATACAGCAGAGATGTATTTGTATGCCGTCCTATGTCCTTGAGGGCGCGTAAGTTTGCTAAGGACGTCAATTAGTTTTATTTTGCGGCCCGGTAATGTGCCATTGACCTTGAGGGTATGTACTGACTGCACAGAAGGGCCATGCTTCGTGTTGGAAGAACTAAGAACAGGTTCGGACACCGAAAAGACTGGTGCAGCGGATTCGAACCTCACCCCCCGGTTCTAGATCTTTTCTCATCTGCCACCATGACGTTAATCGGTTGTGCCAGTCGGCTATCTAATTAGTATGCCTGCTTTTAAGCCTGGCAAGGTATAGTTTATGGCTGCAAAATTTGAACAAACTGAATTCAACTTGAGTTTCGTGTAGGATTTTATAGGAACCCAAGTCTCCTCCCCGAAATAGCCGCTTGCTTCGAGGCCCCCCCGCTTTAGCGTCGTCGAACTCTAAGAACCGAACAGTTCAACCTTAAGTGCTCGAACTTCGACCACTAGACCTATTGGCTGTGAGGCGGGCCCTCAGAATCAGAGCCTGAGATCGGTAAATTCATATCTGTTCGCGATCACAGTAACCAACCCCCAGGGAAAGAGGGGGTTTGTAGCATATGCAGAGAACAAGGTGAAAAATAAATACTTTGTCTGACTCAGGTCATGAGCCACCTTATGGCAGTAACGGGCCACACTGATCTAACCGCAACTTGTCACAGTAGTCTCGATCCGAGTGATACGGGTTATAGTCTCAGGCGTATGCCGGGGAGACCTGGAACGTCTGGATCGAGGCTATCGCTGCGGGGTGGTACGGACGGTGCACGAGAGGTGGCTCTGATGGGGAAACAAAAAAACTTACACATTTCCCATCTCAGATTATTTGACAGCGGTTCGCCCTGGCATGAGAGTAGTCACTGACTTCGATGGATGGGAAAGGGTGGTGAGCACCACTGGCGTGCTTACTGCTGCGTACTTGTCCTCGCATAGAGAAATACACCGGTCTCACCTGCATTTGGTCTTCTTACAGGTTGTTCACAGCGTGGTAGCTATTTTTCAAGTTATATGGGAACGTGACTGGTATCCTACTCATCTTTCGTCTGCTTCCAGAAGACCTATGCTTCATGCGCTTCGGCCGCCGAGCTGATTAAACATTCTGGCCAACAGCAGCTTTCAGATTAGATGCGATCGCTTCACTCATCGCACCCGAGTCCGAAGTGACGTTGATCTGTACAGCAGGTCAGCTCTACGGATCAGTCCAACGGCGTCAGCACCTGCCATGTCAAACCCCTGTTGAGCGCGTTGGAATGCCTGCGTTCCAGATGAGCAAAAGATGCCACTATTGAGTCCATGGTTAGTAACTCCCGTGAAGAAATAGCGCAAAGGGTTGATTACCATTTCTTCCCCTTACGATGGGCAACCTCTAGAATAACCTGGATGACCTTCTCGACCTCGGGGTGAACGTCCGGGAAAGGTGGAGGATAGCCGAGATTCAAAGAAAGATCGTAGGGTCCGATGAATAGCACATCTTTGGGAATGCAAGGTATCCTCATGCAGGCCCTAAGGGAGGATGTGACGGAACAACTAACCTAGTCCATCTACAGCGGCAATCTCCTCTACATTCTCCACGCCCTCCTTGTTTTCGATCTGAACCATGATCGTGGTGAAGTTATTGGCAAAATTCAGGTAGTCTACCACGCTGACGTTCCAAGCCAGGTGCGTTAATGGGTTTCCAAAACCACGTCTTCCGGCAGGGGGAAATCGACAATCGGAAACAATCTCCTTCGCCTTTTCTGGGTTAGAAACCTATACGGAGATTCCGTGGTCAATCCGCCGCCCCTGTACCGGGATTGACTACATCACTGTACCATAGGTACGAGAATACCTCTCGCGCCAGCGTCCAGTGCGTATTTGATCATCCACGACGTGCTGCTACACGTCCCTGTGGCAGGGATTCTCACAAGGGGACTGACATCGCTAAAACCTATGCCTGTGATCGCCTGGATAGTCTCTGCAGAACCAGCGCTAAGTGGAGTGAGCCCATGTTCGCAGTCTATCATCACCCAGGAGAGGTGTGGGCTGGATTGTGCGACAATCCGTGCATTGTGAGCTCCAGGAAGCGTGATCCATGCTCCAAAGGCTGTCTTGGAGGCCTCGAGGGCTCTGTAAAGCGCGTGAGATGTCATGAGCAATGACAGAAATCCGGTTCACAGAGTTTACGTGTAGGATCCTGCTTATCTATAAGTTGGGGTCGTGAGATCCCGAGACGCCAAGTACGTACGAGTAAGAACTTTTAGGGTTACAACTCGGACCTACAACATAGTTCTACCAGTAAGTAGTCGCTCATGAAATTAATGATCCATCAAGGGACGTAGAACGGACGATCAAACCTAACTTGGTATTGTGCGAAACCGTTTTATAGTGACACTCAAATGCACAAAATGTTATACAGTACGGCACGTCTTTTCGTGCATACGGTTCTTACTTGGTACCCTGCAGTTTCTTATATTGGTATGTCGTAGGGTCGACACTTCTCTCTCTAAAGGGCGGAGCCCAGTTCTCAGTGAAGGTGGGTGAAATCTAAAAGCTCGACTCCGTGAAACATTTTTTGGAGTCCTTCAGATTCGATACCGTTTGAGGATTTACTCCAGGTGAGGTGCATCTCTCCCAGACAAGGGCGGCCGTGCTGCGTGCTCTCAACCTCGGCCTTTCTAGCGGTGGGTACAACACTGATCCTCCTTGACCCTGACGAACGATACTAGTCACGCTGAGCGCCCATTGTCGTTGTCCATCTACTGATCCTTCAGGAATGCATTCCCCGGTCTTGTCGAAAAAAATACCCTGCTATACTGTTGAGTCTGTGCCAAGATGCTCTTGTCTGCGTCACGCGAGCTCGGGCTTATTTCAGATGTCATGACAAGTCAACCACATAGTGGGAAAGCCGTTGCAAGGACAAAGCTCACCTCCTTGTAAGGCCATTTCATCTGCGTACACAAAGCTTGTCACTTCCTCCCCCGCCAGCAACACCGTATAGTACGCGTATGCGAATTGACTGATATCTCTCCTACGTCGGGCATGTTTCATATCCTCTCCTTTCGTTGACAAGTATGTCCATGGCGGATGAATTTTTGTTCCGTATCTTACAGATGTTTCTCCATCGGCGAGCGATGGATGGATCATGCGAACGCTCATACGGGCCCACACTTCGATTTTGCGGCGGGGAATGTCGTTTCAATCCTTTCAGCTTTCATTCTCAGAAGGCTTCACTGCAGAGGGCCTGGCGAATGGTTAGCAAGCAGGCCGCGCTACGTCGGATATTTCGATATCGGAATTTAAACTAGGTCACAATGTATGGTGATTTTTCGGGGCGGGCAACAACAGAGTTTTTTTGGGCAGAAAACGTGAAGTATTGGCGATGGTCCCAAAGACACTGTAGATAAGAGCAACGTGGTGATTTAAGCTGTCACGATGTTACGATGGGGACTCCACGAGTTCGGCTGCAATTCCATCTGATAGCGGTGCCTGGGATGTAGTTTGCCAAAGCCGTGGCTTGCGAGACTGCTTGTCAGCATTCCACACTCCCAGGAACGAGGTGGAGGGCAAGCCCTGCTCCCTGTGTGCGATCTTAATCTGTCTGATGGCCTGAGCTAACCACAAAGTTGGTTTCATGTGGTGTTGAGCACGAAGGAGTCTGTCCTTGGGTTCCTTGACCTCCTCCGTTTGGACAATCTGTTTCGTGAGCTGACCCTTGAGGCTGTTGGCTACTACTTGTGCATGTGGGTCTCTACTTCGTACACAAGCGGCGTAAAGCATCGCATAGGAAGCGAAGTCACTCCCCACGGCTGGCAAACCGTATATGCCAAACAGGGACGCGGCTGTCATTGTGGTTTCCAGGGGGAATTTTCGGTACAGGGAATGAAGGAGCTGCCGCCCGGCAGGAAGGGAGTTCAGACCGAAACCATACTTGGTATGGTCCCCAAATACCTTGAGGGCAAGAAGAGGACATTCGAGTTCTTCACATCGACCTGTATATCATACGTGTCAAACACGCAAAAAATGCAAAGGTGTTCAACGGGGGAGACGTACGTGCAAACATCTCAGCATGAACAGGTCTGAACGACTTTCCAGTATCTCTCCATCTTGGGAACATCTCTGACACGAGCTCAAGTTGTTCCTGCTTCCGTGCTAGCTGAAAAAGACGTAACCATGCAGATTGACGAACTTGTCCTCTGATATTGACACGTTTTCGGCCAGTGCGATCAGTTACGAATTGGACGAGGTCGTTAAACTGCCGTTCACGTAGTTTCACCCCATTAGAATGGCTGGAACCTGTCGCTGAGGCGGGCTTGGGGGGATTGGCACCCATGGAGAGGAGGCCGTCATCCTGCTTGCGCTGTTGGCATGCTGCAAAGGAGAACCGTTAGGGAATCGTGTAGTGTGACGTGCAGAACGGACGTACTTGGAGAGAGGTAGATGGTCCTAGCTGGAATAGTTCTCTGAGGTACTCTAGTAGACACCCGCCATCGTAAGGTGGCCAGGAATGTACCCGTCGTCATTTGGGTATGCCTGAGCCTGGTGACTACCGAGAAAATCCAAAGTTGCAGCACACTAATGCCAAACAGGATCAAACAGTCTGTGGCGCTCGCGGTTCCTTCATTCGTTGGCATCGTTCTGTTGTGGGTGGTCTTACGATGATATGTAAAGCCATGCCTACCTATCCTATCAGACATCATCCCTCTAAGGTGCACGGAGTGGTGCTGCTAGTTGATTCAACTGTCCTCGAAAATTTGCTGGCGTGGTTAGATGCATTGCGCGAGCATGAGATGACAGATACCACATGACTGTAATCAAGGATGTGCCCCTCTGACTTCCGTCAAACACTCTTCTGCCTTTGGCACCAACGTGCTCTATGAGTAACACTAACGCTAATCTATCTGTGCAGGAATGAGTTCACTCTTCCAACAGGATCGATCAAATCTTATCCGCGGGCTTACGGATTGGGAAGCCAAAGGCTCGGATAAGCATAAGGGGTCATCCGATTCCAGTCTATACCAACCCGCTTCCCGTATCCGCGTGTATTCTATAGCGGTGGCAATGGCAGATTTTATGGGTTTTGGGGAAGAGCTGAGCATTTTATTATGAAGCCGTGGGCCGTGAATACCTAGGTGCATGAGGTGAGGGGACGCGTGGTAGGTTTGCCGTCGGTCCCCAAGGCACACTTTGCGCCGCGAAACATGGACGAGATGGAAACCATTATTAGTCTACCGCGTTGACAGAATGTTCAGGGTCAATAACAACACACCCACATTCGTTGCCGTGTGCGATACACTTTCGAGCGCTGGGATGTCGTTGCTGAAGGGGGGCTGTGACGCCACTACCACCAGATTGCTCGTCTTGGTTTCTTTGGGGATTTACTAGGGTCGCTATCAGCATAACGATTGCTGCGGGGAGACCTCCTAAGGTGATTACCAACGCTTCTACGTGCCTAGCATATGTCGTTTGCCCCTTACATTGGTCAGGCTGATCCGACGTTCAGACAGATTGTCATTGCAAAGCACTGCACCTAAGTGCCATAGATAAGCCATTGGCCCACCAATCACCGGGGTTGGTTTGCTTAGTCAGCAGCCTTATCTCTCCAGTGCGCACTATCCACGAGATATCGTTGACAGGCAAGATCACACACACAACTCGCGGCTTTAAATAGTAGTCCGATCGATGCGTTTTATTCAGGGCCACCCACGGTCATTCATCGTTCTTTTCTTTCCCATTTCACCTAGAGCTTGCATTGAGCTGGCAAAATGGTGAACATTACTTTCGACTCCTGTAAGTTACTCTCTCAACATGAGTCCACAAATCTCTTTCATACGCATCTCTTCACAGCCGGAGACATCGTGTACTTCACCAATGGTTCCGCAGGTGTTTACAACCTCGGCGATATTGCGTGGACACTCGCCTCCACTGCTTTGGTGTGGATCATGATTCCAGGCGTTGGTTTCTTCTACTCCGGCTTGTTGCGCAGGAAAAATGCCTTGAGCATGATCTACCTGAGTATGATGACGGTAGCCGTGGTCTCATTCCAGGTATGTCACTCACTACCCGTGCGCAATTCCGCTCTCAAGCCCCAACAGTGGTTTTTCTGGGGTTTTTCTCTCGCTTTTAGCGACGGTGCTAATCGCTTCATTGGTGACCTCAGTGAGTAACACCGCCGTTTCCTGCCGGTGTTATCATGTCTTATCATCCTTTACAGGATATTTCGGTTTGAAAGGCGTTCTCGAACAACCTTCCATAGGGAGCAGTCGTGTCCCTTCCCTCGTATTCTGCGTCTTCCAGCTCATGTTCGCTGCTATTACGTACGCTCACTTCGATTATGTATCGACTGCTGTACTGAGGTGTTCGTTTAGCCCGATGATTGCTATTGGTGCGGTCGCTGAACGTAGTCGTCTGGGACCTTTATTGGTTTTCGTCTTCGTTTGGTCAACACTCGTATACGACCCCATCGCTTGCTGGACTTGGAACGTGAATGGTTGGTCAGCCCATCTCGGTGGACTCGACTTCGCCGGCGGTACTCCTGTCCATATCTCGTCCGGAACGGCTGCCTTGGCAATCTCTCTCTATCTTGGCAGACGCCGTGGATATGGAACTGAGAGACTTGCATATAAACCCCACAACACTACTTACGTTGTCCTTGGCACAGTCTTTCTCTGGTTTGGCTGGTTCGGTTTTAACGGTGGTTCCGCTCTCTCTGCAAACCTCCGTGCCACCATGGCTTGCATTGTCACCAACTTGGCTGCTAGCGTTGGTGGTCTGACCTGGATGCTGTGGGACTGGCGTTTGGAGCGCAAGTGGTCTGTCGTTGGCTTCTGTTCTGGTGCTATTGCTGGCCTTGTTGCCATCACTCCAGGTTCCGGTTTCGTCGGCGCCCGTAAGTATCACATGGAAGTTGTACAGCCTCACTTGCTAATTTTATCTTTGTACGCAGCTGCTGCTGTTCTATTCGGCTTCATGGCAGGCACTGTGTGCAACTTTGCCACCCAACTCAAGTTCATATTCAAGTATGATGACACACTCGATGTAAGTGTTTTCCACATTTGGCTACTTTTTTAATTCCGTGTGGGACCGTGTATTGACCTACTGTGACAGATCTTTGCGTCCCACGCAATTGGTGGTGTCGTCGGGAACGTTCTGACGGGTCTTTTCGCCCAAGCAAGCGTTGCTGGTGCAGACGGTTCCACCATTATTCCTGGTGGTTGGCTCGACCATAACTGGAAGCAGCTTGGCATCCAATTGGCCGATTCGGTCTCCGGCATGTCCTACTCCTTTGTTATGACTGTAAGTGTTCTTCTTCCTTTATTATTGCTCGTATCTTTCCTTGTTCGTAATACTGCTCTTCTATATTTCTGCCTTCCGTCTATCGTGGAAACACAAAATTTTATGCTCACCGTCATCACGTGACGAAATGACACTTACTTTCCTTTCTTAACAGACCATCATCCTGTGGGCCCTACATTTTATCCCCGGTCTCCGTCTCCGTTGCGACGAAGAAACCGAGATCATCGGTGTCGACGACGCGGAGATGGGCGAGTTTGCATACGACTACGTCGGACTTGATACAGAGATCCCCATTCGGGGAGAATACAACGGTAATCCGGGTGCCACCGGCGGCTCCCGCGAGCCCCATCACCCTCAGAGTTTGCAAGAGAGCGAGGTGGAGAAGCCCGCTCCTGCGTAGAGTTCATACGTTTATTGAACACACACAAACCACAAGCAGGGCTAATCAGTTATTGATTTTTTATGATTCCGTGAATTTATTGAGCGTTCACGCTGACTGACACTACATTCCCTCGCTCGTGCCAAAAATAAACCCCTCCCCTTGTATCTGTTATCGTACTATTTCGTTGTCAAGGGCTTGAAGCATTTATTTTACTAATGTTACACGAGCATTGGCATGAAGTACGAATAATAACGTGCGCCGTACGAATGTTGTTTTGTTCATACTTTCAGTTTCACTACTGGTAATATAACTTGAATGGACGTGAAGATTTCAACCTTGAACATTTGCTATGTTCAGGTATAAATTTAGGAGATTCGCGGAAATTAAAAAGGCGATACATTCAATATACCTATCTCGGACAAATTATTTATCATCCGGGTACCCCAATAGCCCTGCTGGACAAGATATGAATGTCGACGGACGCTCTCACAGCCTCCCGCAGGGCAGCATTAGTACATTTCGATGAGGCGCGTCTCATTCATATCTTCGGTTTCTCCGTCGCGATTAATCGCCTTTCCCAGGGCCTGAGTGATTTTGGGTCGACATCAGTTTTCCCGAAGCCTGCCTGCCACACGAATGGAGTGATGATAACAAAGATAACATACCTCATTTACACGAACAAAAACCCTCACTACTTCCTCACCGAGGAGTTCTTTCAGTTTCTCGTCCTCCACAAGATATTTCCTCGCCGTCCCAATGTCCAGTGGCAACCTCCTGTAGACGCCTTTGGACTCCCTCTCTTCTCTTGTCATCTCTGCCGCTGTCCTCCCACCTCCACAATTGTCGTGAACTAAATTGAGTTCGTCTCGAATTCCTATTATACCTGCAGCCAACAGACTTGCCAGAACGAGGTAAGGGTTAGATGTCCCATCGACGGTTTTCACCTCAAAATTCCTCGACTTCGGCCAGGCTTCGTTTGTGAGACGAATCGGTGCTTCTCGGTTATCGACACCCCAACACACCCATGTCCCACCTGCATGCATTCCATCAGTCATTCTACAATATGATTGTGGGAGGGGCAATGTCAATGCCGATACCGCAGGCAAGTGTTCTAGGAGACCGGCGAGAAACTGGGCTTCTACTCTGGTGAGAGAGGGCTTCTCAGACCAGACTGGGGAGGGTGGAGTCCCTGGCACTTCCTGTACAGAGATATGCACATGTGCTCCGCTCCCATCTACAGGTGAGAGGGGCCATGCTAAGGACATGCGCGGGAAAGAAACAATGATGGGCAAGACTTACACTTGTCCCGGCGCAAATGCGGAGCAAGAGTCGCGCGTAGCCCGTGCTTATGTGCGATGTTATAGATGGTTTCCCGAGTATGTATCAATACATCGGCCGCCTCTAGCGGTGGAAGGGGTCCAGTGACGACCTCGTACTGAACAAAGTATGATTAGCTGTAACGTAACTCCAGGAGCTAAGTTAATGTCTACCTGGCCATTTACCGCCTCTGAGTGAAACACTTGCAGCTCGATCCCATCATCAATGAGAGCCTTCGCGATTTCCTCCAAAACCTGGGTCTCCACCGCTCCAGTCATTAGTGCGCCGGATGCACACCATCCTTGGCTATTCACTGGGACAGGCGGCACTGTTGACTTGAGGAGTATGAACTCTGTCTCTGTGCCTACAAAAAACTTGGTGTAAAACATTTCTTCAGCTTGCCTGGCGTAGCTAGGTCGGCTATTTTTGTGAGACAGGAGTCTAGCAATTCACGCACCGGACAATCTTCCGCAAAATTGTTCTTGGGCACATTGGTACGTCTACCTCCTTTCCGACAATGGTTTTTGCTTGGAAGAATCCAAGAACAGACGCATTACCAGGTGCATACGTGCACACCCTTAACGATGTCAAGTCCACGGCGTAGATATATTCTCCAATGGGGCTGAAGCCGTCCACGATAGAGTCAAACACGAGACCCATAACAGACTTGGTTACTGTCAGTCCGGGTTACTTGGATTGTAAGAGCTTGTAGAAGTAGGAGAGGGGGATAACGCGATATCGGACAGTGTTGGTAAAATCGACCCATGTGATGCGAATGAACGATATGCCCAGTTCTGGAAGAGCGCTCAGTGGGACCTGTTGGACACTCATGCCTGTTTGGAGAGTGAAATAACTTGCACTATCTCCGTTTGTCGCAATCATTGACATCGTAAGAAGGACCTCGAGGAGGTGTCAGATACTGGAAGGAGGTCAAATGATCAATGTTTGCACGTTTGCATGGGGTGTCGGGTTTCAGTTCCTAGTCCGGCTGAAGAGAAAAACGACCAGCAAGATACGCTGCACAGTAGCTAGTTATTTATGTCATCGGTTTCGTTCGTGTCCGCCCATGATGACATCGACATAGGGGTAGCTGTTTGCCATATCACGTGTTTCATGGTTGTGGGAAAATGTCACTTCCACTGAAATTCGTTTGTGTTTTCGGATACTGATAGCACCGAGTACTGAGTACTCTGACCTTCGAGTCGCTCCGCACTATGAAGGCTTGTCCAGGAAAATAAATATGTCTGTAATGCCCAAGTCCACAATGGCCTCAATGCGTGCTCATCAGGAGTCTTGGAGGTAGCGGCTCCGCATAAGATCCAGAATGTGTTGTTTCGGGCGGAGCGCAGCGAGTATCGTTGAGCGCGTTCTTTTCATGGTGCTCCACCACAGTCGTGTCCGTCAGTATGTATCAATGCGAAGTTGAATTCTTTTTGCTTTTGCAGTCTACACATCGAACGTGTACGTCGAGTTTCAGACATTGATTCAATCAGTAAATGTTCCCGGTAGGGTAAAGTGAAACATACCACTAATCGCAGAGCCTGTGGTATGCTATCCATTGGACACCGCCTCCTGCAATCAGTGGCCCGGCGGACGAACCAATCAGTTTCAAGAACACGCCGGTGGAACCAATCCATGCCTTGCGACGGGAAGCCCTCGACTATGACCGGTTGACCGGCGGAACCCAGGCTGTCTCAGGAGACGTACTTGGTTATCCGGCTACTCAGTTATTATTGTGCCGAGGGTACACGTACTACTTGACGCTAACTGCTCTTGCGTAGCAACCTCGCCAACTTCGTAATGATGGTTTCTGGCAGGACCAGTGACTGATCTGCCTGCGAAGCTAACCAAAAGTGGTCCGATGGATGTGGGCGTATAATTCAACCGATCCGCCGTACACATGCTATTTATTCTTCCCTGTCTCACCGTTTTGCACACAACCATGGATCCGTCTTCCTTACTCGCAACCATGCACAATAACCTATTGGCGGTGATTCGCTCAGTAACCCTGCTAAACGTTGCGGCGATCATTGCTGCCATATGGGCACTTCGTGGTGCTCTGAGAGCTGCCCGGAGAACCTTCAAAACCACCAAACTTCGCGGACCACCCAGGACCGACCTCATATTTGGTGCAGCTAAACAAATACTCGAATCACAAGATGAGGGTGCTATATATGAGGCATGGGCCAAGGAGTACGGCGTAGCTTACGAGGTCCCGACTACCCTAGGCGGGAAGAAGATTGTGCTAACCGACCCAAGAGCACTTGCACACTACTATGCCAGAGAATCGTGGGTATATGTGCAAACTAAATTGGCTAGATCCTTCCTTGAGCATACCGTACGTACAATACTCAGCATCTAATGGCCCCTTTTTCACGCATTGCCGTACAGTTTGGACGGGGGATACTGTGGTCACAAGGCGAAGACCACAAGAGGTAGGCACAGTCTGCAGATGGGAGTAGTTTATTGATACTTTGTCTCAGGCAACGCAAGTCGCTGACGCCTGCGTTTAGCCAAGCGGCCATAAGGAAACTCACCCCTATCTTTTACCATTCCGCTCACAAGGTAAACACGTCACTGTCCATAATTTCCGAGTCTAATATCGATATTTCAGGCGAGATCTGCATGGGAAGCAATAATTGACACCAGCGGTGGTAACAGCACCGTTATTGAAGTCCAAAACTGGTACGCTGAATATATTCTCACTGCGATGACGAAAAGTTGAGGAGTTTTATGTCAAGGATGAACCACATATCGTGAGTCGATATCGTCTACGGTCACTGAATCCAATCCAACTCATCGCCCCAGACTCGATACCATCGGGCTTGCGGGGTTTTCTCACGATTTTGGTTCTCTTGACGGGAAATCAACCCCAATCACCGAGATTTTCAGCACATTCGGATCGTCCAAGCGGTCAGCCATGAATGTTGGCCTCGTCCTTCTCTCACAAGTATTCCCTCTGTTGGAGTATGTACCCACGCCGAGGACCAAACTGTTTCATGAGATGCAAAGAGTCGTAGAAAATATCTCAACAGAGCTGTTAGCAAGGACAAGAAAGGACAAGGAGGAAGGAGTTCTTGATGGGAAAGAGGACAAGTCGATCATTGGAGTTTTGAGTATGTTTCGTGATTGCTACGTAGGGCTGCCCTTACGGACATTCTGCGCAAAGTAAAAGCCAACGACTCGGATTCTTCCATCCACTTGACTCATGAAGAGGTGTTGGGACAAGTGAGTAAAACAAAACTCCTATCACCGGGCACACCACTAATTTCCTCCCATTATAGATGAAGGTCCTCCTGGTGGCTGGGTACGAAACGACGTCTAGTAAGCCATCACTCAATAGTACCTCATTACAGAGTGATCGAATTTACCAGTTAGCATGACCTGGGCGTTGCTTGAACTGGCGGGGAACCCCGACATACAAAGCAAACTGCGACAAGAACTTTTGGCGTTAGGTGAAGAACCGACATATGACCAGCAGCAACACAACTTACCTTACCTCGATGCTGTGGTGCACGAGACCCTGCGGGTTCATCCTCCATTGTCAGATTTCCTCCGTGTGGTGCGTTGCTCAGTAACAAGCGAATTCATATTCCTCCATTAATCTGTGATCACCTTGCAGGCGGATGAGGTGACGTTATCCCTCTCTCGGAGCCCGTCGTTACCCGGTCTGGCGAAGTCGTCAACAGCATCTCCATTGCACGTGGCACACAAATCGGCATACCTATCTCCTGTGTCAATAGGTCTACCGAAGTATGGGGAGCAGACGCGAAAGTTTTCCGTCCAGAACGTTGGCTGGAGGAAGATGGGATTCCGAGGAAGGCACAGGACATTCAAGCATATCGACATATGTTGACGTTTGTCGACGGTCCGAGGACTTGCCTTGGCAAAGGCTTCGCGGTGGCCGAGTTCAAAGTGCGCTTTCTTCGCTGCCTCGGGACACATAGTAACGATTGCTAATTATTCTCACCAAGGCGGTTATGTCCGTGCTAGTGAAGAACTTTGTGTTCGAGATGAGGGACGGACCCGATACACAAGTCGAGCTTGGCAGAGGATTTCTGCCTAGGCCCAAGATAGTTGGAGAGGAGGGCACTAACGTGCCGTTGCGCGTACGCCGGTACGAAGGATAAATCGATGACGTCGCGGATGTTTTGCACTTGCGTTGACCTACGACACATGTACAACTAGATGGTTTCTTTCTGAAACCTATACACGCCACGCACCCCGCATCCCCCCGACTTCTGACTTCGTAAGCACTAAACCGCCGCCTTTAGTGAGCTAACTAGTCAATATAATATATGGTGAAAGATCGTATGGATGATTTTACGAGCTAAGACAGGTCACGCCAGGCGAATGCGCCATCCATTCGCACATTACATTACCAATCAGGATGTGATCGGAGCGTGTAGTGAGTAAGCTTTTGGTGCCGCATGACATCTCGGTTACATAAGCGGAGTGGCACTAACACACGCACTTCTGTGAGGAATGGTGTCTGCGAACAAGTGAAACAGCAGCCTTCATGTCATTTTGAGGAGATCCAAACCTTGACCGGAGCGGAGCTTGCTTTGCGCCGTAATGCGCCCATATGCGAGGTAGTTTGTCTGACTTTGGATGGGCCCATCAGCTAAATTCAAAACGTTAGACCGCTTTCGAATGCTGTGTTGGAATGGGGCTAGAGGCTTTATGACCTACGACCACATGTTTTTGGCGCCAAAACTTCCGATTTGCGATAACATTTAGTGGGTAAGGTGTACTTGTAATTCCGATTCACGTTCCCCACGACGTTTACACCCGTGCGCCTGAAATTCTGCCAATAACTGTATTGTGAAAGTGAGGACGTTTTCGCGCACAGCTGTAACTTCTACACGTCGACTCGCTTCGCCGTTTGCCTCGATGACTTCCATGACATGGCTGGACTTCTGTCTAGCTGGCGCTGGTGTTTATCTCATCAGTCGGATCGTATCAAAGAAGAGCCCTGCTCCCTTCCCTCCAGGTCCGAAACCCTTCCCCTTCCTCGGCAACCTTCTGGACATACCTTCCGTAAGACAGTGGATCACCTTCTCTGATTGGGCTAACAAGTTCGGTGAGTATATGCTCCGTACATTTGGCACCCCAAATCCTATGAGTCTCTGCAGGTGACATGACACACTTGGAGATATTTGGCCGACATGTTGTGATTCTGAACTCCGCAAATGCTGCCGTTGAAATGCTGGAAAAGAAGAGTTTGATCTATTCCGACCGCCCCGTCATTCCCATGTGTGGCGAGCTGGTGGGATGGAGGGAATCCCTTATCCTCTTGCCGTATGGAGAGAAGTTCCGCGAACACCGGAAAAATTTCCACCGTGTCCTTGGAAGCCGCGCAGCGGTTTCTGTGTACAATCCTATTGAAGAAGAGGTGACACTTAAGTTTTTGCAGCGCGTCTTGGCCAAGCCTACTGACTTGAATAGCCACCTACGCACGTACGTCAAATTTCATATGTCTTACTTTTGCATTGCGTTATATTTTGCTACAGGACTACGGCAGCTATTATTTTGCGTATTTCACATGGATATCATGTCCAAGAAGGTGGCGATCCTTTCGTGGACCTCGCCGAGAAGGTCCTTGATGACTTCTCTCGGTATACTGTAAGTCCTTTCTTGGTCAACAACATCCCTACTTGTAAGTCAACAATCAAGAGTTCAGGTGGTTGTTTGATTCTTTTTGCTTTTTTGCCAGTGGCCTACGTCCCAGAGTGGTTCCCTGGCGCTGGCTTCAAACGCAAAGCAAAAGAGTGGCGTGCAGACCTCCAGGATATGATGAACCAATCATTCGAGTTCGTGAAGAACCAGATGGTAAACCAATTGAAAGAAAGGTAGTATGACCTTGCTCACGATGCCAACAGGTTGCTGGCGTAGTTTGTAAATCGGTCACCTCAGACCTGTTGGAACACAAAAAATCAGCTGAGGAAGAGCACGATATTAAGTGGACTGCTGGGACGATGTTTGCCGGTGTGTTACCAGTTACCCCTGCTCAACTTCGGTGCTAATGGCACAATTTTACAGGTGGTGCAGATACAGTAAGCGATATATCCCATCCCCAGGGCAATATCCAGACATTCCGCAGACTGTTGCTTCGAATTACGCATTTTTCTTGGCTATGACGCTCTATCCAGAGGTTCAAAAGAAGGCTCAGGCAGAGATAGATGCTGTCACTCGTACTGAGCGTCTTCCCACATTTGCGGATCGCGAATCTCTGCCTTATATCGAGGCTCTTGTCAAAGAAGTCTTCCGTTGGCATGCAACCGTCGCTATTGGCATGTCTCGTCCATGACTTCACTGTTAATCCTACTGATTTTTCTACAGTGCCGCCACACCGCGTGACTGTTGACGACATTCACAATGGCTACTACATCCCCAAGGGAACTGTAGTGATAGGCAATGCCTGGTAGGTCTTCAATTGCAGATGATCATCGACCATGCGATGATTCAACAACCCGTCTCTATAGGGGCATGCTACATGATCCTTTGATCTATCCCGATCCTATGGAATTTAATCCTGGTCGCTTTCTTCCTGGAGAGGGTGAGACAATGCCAACTGATCCCCGCAATATCTGTTTCGGATTTGGACGACGGTGAGATCGGACAGATGGAGTTGATTTTTCATTGACATGCTGCCTACCATCTCCCGCAGCATCTGTCCTGGTCAGTATTTTCTCCGTGCGATCTCTGCAGTTGATCGAGGGGTAATCAAATTAGCTTAATATACATATACCAACAGGCATGCATCTCGCTGATGCTTCGGTGTGGATTTGCGTAGCTATGTCCCTCGCCGTCCTCGAGATATCAAAGGCAGTTGAGAACGGAGTTGAGATCACTCCGGAAGTTGATCCGTCATCTGGTTTCATCAGGTATGTGCCCTTTGTCTCTTCAGAGCTCTTTAAAGCTGAAGGGCTTTTTTCTCTAGTCACTCCAAGCCATTCGAGTGTTCCATCAAGGCGCGGTCTGCGAAGGCTGCTGAGCTTATCCAGAGGAATCTTCACTGCTGATCTTCCAGATGGCATGTGCTTCTCAGAAGCAATCGTGCTGTACGTTTTCGGTGAAGGCCGTCTATACGTTCATCTCAAGGGTAATATATTTCTCTCTGCTAGACTTTGGTTGAAATACAACACTTGAAGTTGTATATATACTCTCAGGTGGTATTTTTTTCACTCTACCCGGAACTGTACCGGATTGACACTATCTTGTTACGGGTGGAGTTCAGCGACTGTCGCTGACCAGATTCCTTTTCGTGGTATCTTAACATAATCGCGTCGATCAGTACGTACATATCAGCGTGAAGTCGTCATTCAGTGCTAGGCTCATTTCTACTACTCCCTGCAGTCTATGTACCGAACATGTGCGTCAAACTTGGGACTGATTTTGATTTTTGGTTCAGACTTGTGGATGTTAATTCATTTGTATGACCCACGAGATGTTCTTTGAGTGTACCATGTCACTTCTACTACTCGCAGGGCCGGAGGTATGTTATCTGTGCACACCGTCTTCTGCAATTAGCGGGACTACAGCGGGAGGTGTTCAGGTGATCTGTACTTACCGTTGCCAAAAAATGGATTGGTTTCACAGGTGTGTTCTTGAATCGTTCGTACATCTGCTTTGGCTTTTCGGACTCCATCGGATACGGCCGGGACCTTGTAAGTATATTGATGGGTCATAATTAACGCTTGATCTTTGTTCCCTACCAGACTATGGGATTCGGAGCGGATGTGTATTCATTCTTTCGGGTGGTTCGGGCCGCAAGTTGCAGCATCCTTGCTAACAATCTCCATTCAGACCAACTACCTTTTGATCATGGCACCACTCTCGAAGTAAGTCCGGCTCGGGATTCTGATCAAGGTGCCACAGATATCCCATACAGTTGTGTGTGCAATGGAAAGCTGGATAATCAGGCTTCAGCACAGCGGAATTTAGGGACTTTGTCGGCGGTATGGCGGACGTGCAGAAGGAGGACACCGGGCACTACGGTAGTGCATCACGCGGTAGAAGTGTCACGCGGCATCGGCCATCTCAAACAATCCGTTCGAGAATCTGCGGTGTGGAACCCAAAACTTACTCGTTGAACTGCACTGATCATACTCTGATCGGTTTTTTTTTCCCACTCGTTGTGGCATCGACGTCCGTAGAACTTCCTTAGAGTGCAACATGCTCGCCCACGAGTCCTGATCAAAATTAATACATAATGAAAGGAACTCGGCCGCATAGAGGATCTTCTACTTCCAGGATACGCGTTCACAACCTGCAACTTCCCATAAACAAGAGAGGGCTGATGCACGCGGTTGAACAGTACTTCCCCACTTCTGAATCAAGGTGAGGAATCGACTTGCAATCGCAACCTGGTACCTCTGCAGGTAGAAGTCGATACGGATAAAATCGACACGCTCACGGAATTGGGAGACCGGTGGTATGTGCCGAAAACATGTGGTATGCAGTTGCAACAATTCCATGTTCCTTCTGCCACTTCTGGTACGAGTGTTCGTAACGAGTGGAAACGGAATGATGGGCGTAAACAATTCACTCCCTTTCTCATTTGCATAAGGCATTTAACATCCGCGCCTCCTCATTTATCAGCTCTCGACTCGCTCCCCACATTCATCTCAGAACCCGTGCAACCCGTCCCCTTCGATCATGATCACTTCCATGTCATGGCTAGACCTCTGTCTGGCTGGTGCTGCTATCTATCTCGTCAAACTGATTGTATCAAAGAAGAACCCTGCCCCCCTCCCTCCAGGTCCGAAACCCCTCCCCTTCATCGGTAACGTCCTGGACGTGCCCTCTGAAAAACAGTGGCTCACCTTCTCTGATTGGGCTAACAAATTCGGTCAGTATATTCCTCGTACATTTGGCACCCCAAATCCCATGATTCTCTTTGCAGGCGACGTGATACACTTGGAGATATTTGGCCAACATACCGTGATTCTCAATTCCGCAAATGACGCTGTCGAAATACTCGAAAAGAAGAGATCAATCTATTCTGACCGGCCCGTTGTTCCGATGAGTGGCGAGCTAGTGGGATGGAAGGAATCTCTCGTCCTCCTGCCATATGGAGACAGGTTCCGTGAACACCGCAGGAACATCCACCGTGTCCTCGGGAGCCACACAGCAGTTTCCGTATACCACGCTGTTGAGGAAGAGGAGACACTTAAGTTCTTGCAGAATGTCCTGGCCAAGCCTGCCGACTTGAATGTCCACCTACACAGGTACGTCAAGTGTGATATGTCTTGCATCCGCATTGTGTTACATTTCGCTATAGGACTGCGGGGGCTATCATTTTAAGTATTTCACATGGGTATCATATCCGGGAAGGCAGGGATCCTTTTGTGGACCTGGCAGAGAAGGTCTTAAACGACTTTTCTCGATGTATTACTGTAGGTGCTTTCATGGTCGACAGCACTCCTGCTTGTAGGTTAGCAATTGAAAAGTCGGGGTGGTCGCCTGATTTTCTTTTTAGTGGCCTACGTTCCAAGGTGGTTCCCTGGTGCTGGCTTCAAACACAAAGCAAGAGAGCTACATGCGGACCTCCAAAATATGATGAATCAATCATTCGAGTTCATCAAGAACCAGATGGTAAACCAATTAATAGAAAGGTAGCATGACACTCATGATGCCAACAGGCTGCTGGTGTCACTTGTAAATCAGTCGCCTCAGACCTGTTAGAATGCAAAACATCAGCTGAGGAAGAGCATGATATCAAGTGGACTGCTGGAACTATATTTGCTGGTGCGTTACCAGTGACCCCTGCTCAACTTCAGTGCTTATGGCACAGTTTCACAGGTGGTGCAGATTCAGTAAGCTGTATATCACATGTGTAGGGTCAATATCCACACATTGCACAGACTGTTGCTTCGAATTATGCATTTTTCTTGGCTATGATGCTCTATCCAGAGGTTCAAAGGAAGGCCCAGGTGGAGATAGATGCCATTACTTGTTCTGAGTGTCTCCCCACATTTGCAGATTGCGAATCCCTGCCTTATATTAATGCTCTTGTTAAAGAAGTCTTCCGTTGGCATGCAGTCACTACCATTGGTATGTCTTGTCCATGACTTCACTGTAAATGCTGCTGATTCTTTTATAGTGGTGCCACACCATGTGATTGTCAACGATATTCATAATGGTTACTATATTCCCAAGGGAACTCTGGTATTAAGCAATACCTGGTAAGTATTCTATTGCAAATGACCGTTGACCATGCAATGATTTAGCAAGTCCTTCTCTATAGGGCCATGCTGCACAATCCTTTGATGTATCCCGATCCCATGGAATTTAATCCCGATCGCTTACTTCCTGGAGGAGGTAACCCAGTGCCAATGGATCCCTGCAACATCTGCTTTGGATTTGGGCAATGGTGAGATTGGACGGGAAGGTGGATTTTCATTGACGTGCTGACCGCCTTCTCTTGTAGCATCTGCCCTGGTCAGTGCTGTCTCCACATGACCTCTGCAGTTGAATGAAGGATAATGAATTTGGCTCATTATATATCAACAGGTGTACACCTTGCTGATGCCTTGGTGTGGATCTGTGCAGCCATGTCACTCACTGTATTCAAAATCTTGAAGGCGGTTGAGAATGGAGTTGAGATTACTCCAGAAGTTGATCCCTCATCTGGTGGTATGCACCCCCCATGTCTTCGGCAAATGCTGAACCCGAGGGGCTATTTTCTCCAGTCACCCCAAGCCATTCAAATGTTCCATCAAGGCTTGGTCTGCAAAGGCTGCTGAGCTTTTTTTTTTTTTTTTGGTTCTGAATTTAAGTGCATGAGGACATGATGTCCTATGTTGCACTAAACTATCTAAGAACATGCTGACTGGGGTCCCCAGTGACCTGCTGCTCTCCACCAGTGCACAAATGCCCTACTGGCAGGACTATGTCCCCCAGCAGTCCTCCATTCCCACCAGCTGTTTTAGATGCCACACCTTGTGGTGGAGAGAGCTTATTACTTCTGTTGGCTGTGTTCTAGTCTTTCTACAAGTTCCCTGGCTGCCCTTGCAGCAAGTAGTGCTGTTAAAGTGTCCATGTTGCTCTGCTTTATGGTGGTCCTGCTCTGGATTGACAGGTCTGGTGTGTTTGACTGTGTTGGCCCTGAGGCTGTGACCTGGGAATGATGACTAGTAATCCTTTGGGATGTGTGGCTTTGGAAGCAGGTAGTGAGTTTGGTGCACTTGGAGCTGAGAATTGTGAAGCATGCTTTCAGCTTGATGTTAGCAGGGTTATTGGTTTTCGGTTTGTCAGTTTGCTATGTCTTGTGTCTTGAATTTGAGTTTGTATCTACATGGTATGTCATTTATTGTACAGGCAGAGTCATTGGTACATCACTGAATGGTGTTTTTAATCTTTTCATCACATTGATGAACTTGAGTAAGTGTGTTCTTGTGTTTGTGTTGTTGAGTAGATAGGCAGCTTGCATGGCCTTCCTGCCTAATGCCATGTGCAGTACATGGCACTCTCTTTCATATCTTGGACAGCAGAAGAGATAGTGTTGCACATTCTCTTTGGTGACTTCACCACATTGAAGGCATAATGGCATGTTGCTCTTCTTTATTCTGTGGAGATGTTGGTTGAGGGGGATGTGCCCAGTGTGTAGCTGTACATAGATTCTGGTCTGCTTTTTTTGCAGTGAGGCAGCTGAGCTTATCCAGTGGAACCCTCACTACTGATCTTCAAGTTGGAATGTGCCTCTCAGAAACAATGGTGGTGTCCATTATGGGTACAAATGGTCTATGTACAGTACACTTTTCCTGTAAGCAGTATATTTATTCATCTCTGCTAGATTTTAGTTGAGATACCTGCCACTCATGGTTTCCAATGTGATACTTGAAATGAATGCAAAGAATGCTGATGTTGAATGACACTTTGGTCAAAATTGGCAGCACATGTGTGAGATGATGTCTGCAGCCAAGGTGGGACTATGTGCCATTTTGATGAGGATCCCAACCTTGACCTGAGCCAAACACAGTGGTGTCATCATGAGAGGTGGTTTGTCTGGATGGGGATTGTTTCCATAGATGAAATGGATATATTAATTCCCACTTGGATATCAAAGAGAGTATCAGTCCACAATTGTAATCCAGCATTCCAGACAAGTAAAAGTCCACAGGGACAAAATAAGTAGGTGCATGGTGGGACTGCCCACAGTAATGGTGCTGGATACAGAAGGAGGTATACAATTGCAATCAGGAGTGTTTTACACACATGCCCAGCTTTCATTTGATGTTGTTTGGCCAGGGGGGTGTGAGTGTTCATTTGTACACTATGGTCTTTATACCACAGGTGCATTTCTGTTACTCATATGTGATGTATGATGGTGGCTGTGGTGTTGCATATAACCAGGCCATTCTTGCAAGGTTAATTGGGGGTTTGGGGCTGAGCAGCTGTGATCATGTGCCACCTTTCAGATAGGGAGGTGTTGCTTGAGTGGTTGTGATTGTGGGCACATGTGGGTAATGGTTACCTATGTATTTTGGTAGGCAACTCAGTGCTTCAAGCATTGTTGCTCATCAACAATCAATGATCGTTCATCTCTCCTGATGGTTTTGAGGGGCATTTGATATCAGAATATTAGTTGTCATATGTCAAACTCACAAGATGTATATTAGACATATGATTGATTGATAGGTTATTAGTTTTTGATATATTGTCTCTAGCTGCAGATATAAGCTCATAGTTGTAGTCTGTAGCTACATCACATTTGAACCTGGTTCACACCCATCTGTCGCCATGATCCTCAGCCCATGAATTCTAACACAAATGTGATAATCCTCATGTTGTGTGTGTTGTTTGCAGCTGCAGTAACCCAAGTCTACCTGTTATCATTCCTCCTGTGCAATTGTAATTGCCATTCCATCTCACTCATTGCTTGCCTGCTGGGGCCAAAGCCAGCTGTTGCCACTTGTCATTGATCACTTGCCTGCTGGGGCTGAAGCCAGCTGTTATCACTTGTTCATTGTTTGCCTGCTGGGGCCAAAGCCAGTCACTTCCTCTGTCATCACATGTCATGGTCACTTGTTATTGCTTGCCCATTGCCTGCCCACTGGGGCTGAAGCCAGTTGTCACTGTTGTTGTCACATCACCTGTACCCCATTTGTGAAACCATTGCCTTTCACCCAAACCTTCCCAGCTGCCTCATGCATGTGAAGGGCACAGCTGCTGTTGTCAGTCGAAGAAGAGGCTTGGTGGAATTTTTGGTACTGTCTTGTTTTGTTTGTGGGAGAGTGTTGGAATATTAGTTGTCATATGTCAAACTCACAAGACATATATTAGACATATGATTGATAGGTTATTAGTTTTTGATATATGTCTCTAGCTGCAGATATAAGCTCATAGTCATAGTCTGTAGCTACATTGCATTTGAACCTGGTTCACACCCATCCATTGCCATGATCCTCAGCCCATGAATTCTAACATTTGACACAGCTGTTTGTTATCCATCTCTCTTTCAGTGTGTGTTCTGATGATATATATGTCATTGTGGGTGGTTTTAGGATGTCTGAATCTTCCATGTCTTTACTGATGGTCACTGCTTTTTGGCAGTGGCAGAGGGTTGTCACATCTCTTCTGTGAAGCCTAATTCTGCAACAAAGACATATTACTGCATTTATACAACTGCTCTCCACAGCACTGGTGGGGTGTCTCTTCCAGCAGAACATCACATCCAAGGCCTGAGTTACACCCTCACCGCCCACCATATCATTGGCGCTTTGCTCTGCCACAGTATGTCCCTTGAACTTGTATCCTCACCAGTTTCTATGTACATGATGCCACTTCAACCCTGCTACCACAATGGCTGCTGATTTCATGTTTGTGCCTATCCTGACAATGATGTGTCCATTATCTCCCCAAACTACATCAATGACTGCCTCTCCACTACTGAGTATGCTACTCATATTCCCCATCTTCCTTTAATAACCCCCTTGCAGAATACTAGGTTTCATGAACAACCACCTATGAGACACTCTAAGCAGATGACATCATAGCATGAATAACATTAGACCATCACATGGATTTGTACTTAGTCAAATTTTTTGGAAGTCAATGTAGAGTGTGAGCTTGATCATGAGAATGATCAATAAGATGATGATTACTTCCCTCACCCTATAGGCTTGGGTATTTATACTGTGTGAGAACATTATTCTAGAATAGTCTACTACAGTATGGAACATTCAGCTACCTTGGAGTTCATTGTACAGAATGCTGGTATCTACTATGCAATACCAACACTCCCCCTCAAGCTGGGGTCATACCCATTTCCTTGGTATGCCTCTCGTGCTTGTCTCTTGGTAGCACTTTAGTAAATATATTGGCTGTTTGGTACCTGTCAGAACAATGACAAACCTCGACCTTCTTTTGGTCAATCTTCTCATGCATGTAATGATGAGATATGTCAAAGTGTTTTGTCCTGGCATGAAACTGGGGATTATAGGCTAGAGCTCAGGCTCCCTTGCTGTCTGTCATTATCTTAGTTGGCTCTGTTTGCCTGTACCCTAGTTCTGCATATAGCTTTCGTAGCCATACACATTCTTGAGTACATTTAGCCAGTGCAGCATATTCTGCTTTGGTTGTTGACAGCACAATTAAGGTTTGCTTCTTCGAACCCCAAACAATGGCCCCCCCTTGAGCCAAGAACACATAACCTGTGACAGATGCATGGTTCTCAGTATTAGCAAAGCTCATGTCTACATACCCTTGGAATATTTGGGTAGTAGTATCACCTTTCTTTGCATTATACATTATTCCGTTGTCCTTTGTTCCTTGTAGGTACCTTAGTATTTGTTTGGCCACTACCCAGTGTCTTAAATCTGGGTTTGCTGTAAATGAGGCCAATCTATTTATGGCATAAGCGATGTCAGGCCATGTGGCAACTGTGGCATACATCAGAGATCCGATCAGAGAAGCATACTTATTTTGGTTAGTCGCTTCTCCCTGCTCCTCCTCCGGGAACATCTGAATCTTCATGTCCACAGGTGTCCTTACACTGTTTGCACTGTCCAGTCCCTGCGCCTGTAGTATAGACTCTATGTACCAAGTCTGACCTATTAATAAAGTCCCTTTGGCCCAGTCTTGTGTGATCTCTATACTGACAATTTTCTTCAGGTCTCCAAGGTCGGTAACCTCAAACATAGATTTTAGTTGTGCTTTTAATGATGTCATAAGCCCCTGTTGCGACATGAACAGTAGGAGATCATCTACCCATATGGTAATGATTTCTATTCCCTCTGCTGTCTGCTGGACATATGCACAGGGGTCAGACCATAGGCACTTGAATCTGCCTTGCACTAACTGTCTATTAAGTTCCAGGTTCCACTCTCTTCCAGATTGTTTCAGCCCATATAATGTTTTTATTAGCCGGCACACATGTTGTGTACTGTCCTCGAAGCCTTCAGGTTGTTTCATATAGACTTCTTCTTTTAGCTTACCATTTAGGTAAGCCCCCTTTATGTCCATCTGTTGGATCTCCCAGTCCTGGGAAACCACTAATGCTATTATTGCCCTTATTGTCTCCAGCCTCACTACTGGTGAGAAGGTATCCATATAGTCCATCCCCAGTATTTGTGAGTACCCTTTAGCTACCAGGTGCACCTTATATTTTTCCAGTCTGCCTTCTTTATTATATTTCTGAATGAGTACCCATTTGTTGGACACTGGCATCCTACCCTTTGGTAAGTCTGTCAGTTCCCACATCCCCATTTGGTGTAGCTGATCTATTTCTGTTTTGACAGCTTTTTCCCACTCTGGCCATTTGGGTGAGTCACATGCCTCCTTCAGCGATCTCAGGTTGTCAGGTAAGGCACTGTTTTCATTTAGTGCCACATACACTAATGCTGTCTGCTCTGTAGGGCTGTCTTCAAGTCCTCCCTTGTTGGGGTCTCGAAATGATTCTGGTGAGTTGTCTCTCTCATTTTCTGACAACTCTGGCATAGGATTGTTGAGTGCCCGGCAGTCCTTCACTACCTTGGGCCTTTTTCTTTTTCTCTGGTGAGTATCCTGTTCCTCTGTTGTCTGTTTTCATTTACTGACATGCTCTTGATCTCTTTTAGCTTCATCTCTATTATTTTCGGTATCCTGCATGTCCTTGTCAGCCACATTCCTGGGCTCTGGCTCCCCCTCATGTGGCATACCATCTGACAAGGTGAGTGGAGTGCTCGTTGTACTGACTGGACCTTTCAGGAAACGAAAATTATGCAATGTTTTGATGGATCTGGTGCAGGCATCATAGAAATGGACAGCGCAAGGACCATCCATGAAACCCATGAAGGTGAGTTTGGTGGGTCAGGCATCAAGTTTATTGATACTGACACTCTTGTTCATAATCCACACAGGACACCCGAACTCTTGGAAGTGTGACATGTCAGGACAGTGTCCTGTCCACTGTTCGTATGGTGTCACCCCCACCAACACTCGTGTATGCAAGTGGTTCCTAATGTATGCCACATGGGAGATTGCCTTGGGCCATAGGAATGCAGGGACATTTCCTGTGATCCTCATGGTGTGAGTGAGCTCTCCCAATGTTCAGTTGAAATGTTTGGCAACACTGTTTTGTGCTGGGGAATAAGGTGCAGTGGCCTGTAGGTCAATGCCTGTATCATGACACCAGGTGAGCATTTTGTTATTGACATACTCTCTCCTGTTATCAGCATGTACAACCTTTGTCCGGCACCCTAGTTGGCATTCAAGGTACGTGAGGTATTCTTTTAGCTTAGTCGATGCCTCCCCCTTACTAACCATGAATCTGACTTCACAGTATTGACTTGCATTGTTGATAAATGATATGTACCAGCACACCTGCCTGCTTAGGGCTTCTGTTCATGCTGGACCCCACACATCGGTGTGGATCATCTCACCCAGCTGTGTGGTTCTCGGCATGGACTTCTCTGGAAATGGCAGCTGAGTCTGCTTTGCTTCTATACATGCAGGACAGTCACTGATCGATGATGGCACTATAGTAAGTCTATCAACTAACTGTTTGCATTGTAGGTGTTGGAGTCCTTTGACTCCAACATGCCCAAAATGCTTGTGCCAGTCGTCCCAGGTTCTCGCCTGGTATGCATGTTCTGCAGGTTTATACCTGTGCACATGAAGTTCATATATCCTGTCATGTATATTAGCTATGGTGAATAGATTTTTGTTTTGATCATATAACTTCATTTCTCCTCCCCTGGAAATGGAGGAGCCACCTTCTCTATCAAGGCATGTTAATGAAATTAAGTTATGTACAGCGTTGGGGGTATACAGTACATTCCACAAGGTAATTATGGAAATCTTGTTACCTACTCATGCCTGTAGCACGACTGTCCCAACTCCATATGCTGTGATTGTGTGATCTCCAATACCCTGGTGAAGAGAATGATGAGAAAGAACCCTGGGATTTAGTAGGGGTCTCCTAGATATGAAGAGAGGGGTGAATTCGACCCAAGAGGTTCTGGAGCTAGGAAACATGCCCTGTGAGTGAGAAGATGGGGAGAAAACAAATGAAAACTGCTTTAGAGACTCTGTAGGATTCGAGAAATAACGTCTAAAGGATGTCTGAATGAGCCTAAACAGGTTTCCGGCTTCAGTTTTTGTCTTTCTGCATCTCTGGTATTTCGTCTATTACTTCAATGGTGTACTGTAGTGTAACTACAAAGACTTGACTCACACATGGCTTATATAAGCCACAATGCGGCCAAACACAAAGTCAAAAACACTAAATAAAAATATAGTAACAATAAAAATCCAAAACTGCTAGTAAAATAAAGCAAATATACTGAACCCTCCAGTAGGGAGATTATTTTCCCTACACCAGATCACCTTTTGTATAGGGAGCATATCCCTAAACATTATCTTATCTTTAGCTATGTGTGCTGTACTCCCTGAGTCAGC
Organism: Pisolithus marmoratus; assembly: GCA_024613145.1. Classification (NCBI taxonomy): domain Eukaryota; kingdom Fungi; phylum Basidiomycota; class Agaricomycetes; order Boletales; family Pisolithaceae; genus Pisolithus; species Pisolithus marmoratus. The sequence goes on along the minus strand of JANFAE010000632.1, from coordinate 17,375 downwards.
TACCCACATGTACCATTCAATGTGCTCGTCTATTCCTTCATATGATACATTGAATGCACTATTATTAGTATTAGTACTACTACTACCAGATGTCCAATTCCCATCTGCATGTAGTACTTGTTCATCATCCTGTATGTCATGTGTAGGCAGCTCTGTGATCGAGGCAAAATTAGTCTGCCCAGATTTAGCCTTTTTAGGTGGCCTGCTGTGCTTTTTCCAGCAGTCATCTTCTGTGTGACCTAACTTTTGACAGTAGCTGCATTTGGGTTTCCCCTTATGATGGCACTTGTCAGTCACATGGTTATCACGTCCACAGATACTGCAGGCTTTGGTGGGCTCCTTCCATTTATTATTTACTTTCCTCTGAGTAAATAATGTTTGATCTTGTGGAGAACCCTGCCTGCATTTATATTCATCCACTAGTACCATGGTAAGTTCTTCGACTGTCACTGAATCAACTCCTTTGCCGGCTATCCAGCCTGCCATATATGATGTGGTAAATGTCATCCAAGACTCTGGCATATTTAATAATAGAATATCTCTGAATTTGTCATCTGGGACTGGTTTCCCCATTGCTGAGAGATTGTTTCGCATCCATTTGAGTTTATTAATGTGTATTGCGACATTATCACCCTTGGACACTTAGCATTCAATAATTCTCTCTTTGCTATGAGAGCGGTTTGAATGCCACATGTCTGATGAGCCATTTTCAAAATTTCCCACATCTGTGCCACTGTCTTGGCATGCATGACATGGTCCATTTGTTGGTCATCAATATTTGTTAATATGAGGGTCTGCGCAATAAGATCTTCTTCTTCCCACGTTGCAATTTCAGCACTGTTGCTCGAGTCATCCTCTGGCTTCAGACAGCTCCCCTCGGCATACTTAAAGACTTTGTGTGGGCATAGAAATTTCTGCATTCAAATTCTCCATGCATGCCAATTGCCATCTTTAAGTGTATCTACTTTGTAGGATGAGATAGCACTGAGGTTCCATATCCTACTACCAGTTCCACTAGCATTATTTGTATTTGTTGTTACGTTAACAAAGTCTTTGGCAACTCCCAACATAGTGACACAAGGTTTTATTTAGATAGCAATAATAGCGATAATTCAATAGAGGATTTGTTTATAGCAGCAAGCTGGGGCTCATAACCTGTAGAGTGTGAGCTCGATTGTGAGAATGATTGATAAGATAATGATTACTTCCCTTGCCCTATAGGCTCAGGTATTTATACTGTGTGAGAACATTATTCTAGAATAGTCTACTACAGTATGGAACATTCAGCTACCTTGGAGTTCATTGTATGGAATGCTGGTATCTACTATGTGATACCAACAGTCAATCCACCTGCTGCAGCAAAGCATTGTGAGCCTTGTGCAAAGAATGGAATGTTGGAGTATTATGCAACTGGGCATTGTTGGCGCATGTTTACTTGCTTACATAATCACCTTGCATCGCACATAGCAGTAGACTATTTTCCTAGTCCCTCAGTAGCTTGCCAGACTACTGAGGGTGAGTACACTTATTACTTAGGTCTATTCCTACTTATGTATTGACACCCTGTAGATACCTACAGGTACATACTAATATAATAGTAGCTTGCCAGACTACTGAGGATACCTACAGCTCTCCTACAGGCTCCCTCTGCAAAGCAACAATCTCCTTTATGGAATTGGAATGCCAGGCATAACTAATCCACTCCATTTTTGGTGTAGATAAGATATTTAAATCTGCACCTCCTCCATCAGCAAAACTACATGTAGTCTGCTTGTCTGACACCTCTGAGTTAGTCTGACAAACTTTAATTCAATTCAGTTGAAGTCTTGGCACTCTATTCAGTTGCCTAATATCAGACATCTGCACTGTCTGAATGGTCTGAGTCATCTGATCCAGACTGTTTCAGACAAAGCAGACTACTTGTAGTTTTGCTGATGTCATTTATCAACTCTTGACTTGTCCCCCCCTTCACTCCGGAGCTTGTGCAACTTCAAGTGCAACATGATCACTTCTATGTCACAGCTAAACTTTGGTTGGGTTGGTACTGCTATTTATCTCATCAGACTAATCATGTCAAAGAAAAACCCTGCTCCCTTCCCTCCAGGTCTGAAACCTTTCCCCTTTGTTGGTAACCTCCTGGAGATGCCTTCTCTGTAAAACAGTGGCTCACCTTCTCCAGTTGGCCTAACAAGTTCAGTGAGTTATGCTTCACACTGTTGCAGGGTATATCACATATGACCAAAGCATACATGCATAGTACATGAGGCTTGCAGTATATAGTCTTTCCAGATGTGTAGCTACTTGTGAGTATTGATTTTGAAGTGGACTGTCATCCCGCTTCATCCATTAACACAAAATCAATACTCACCAGTCTGTTGTTGACCCATGATCATTTTCATTGTTCTCTTTGCCTGCTGGGGCTGAAGCCAGTTGTTGTCGCTTGCTGTTGATTGTTGTTACTCACTGCTGCTCCATTGTTGCTCATTATCGCTTGTTTTTTCCCATGCTTGTCATGCCCTCCGAAGGATCATTTGCAAGGCTTGATGGGTCCAACTACTATGAATGGAGGTTGTTGATGGAGGTGTTGTTAATGTGAAAGGGATTGCTAGAGTATGTTGATGGCTTGAAGTTGAAACCTATGGGAAGCCCCAACTCAAAGGTTGTCAAAGACTTTATGAGGAAACAGGCTGAGGGCCATGGTGAAATTGTCCTACACATTGAGGGTTCCCAGCTCACCCATGTCTGTGATCCTGATCCCACCATCATTTGGAAAACTCTCGAGACTGTCCACTGTGCATGTGGCTTTGCCACTCAACTCATGTTGCACCACAGGTTTCTCATGCTATGTATGGCTAGTGATATGGCTATGCAGGCATGGATTGCTGAGGTTTGCCACACTGCATTCCAGTTACAGGAGGCCAATGTCAGTGTCTCTGACAAAGACATTATCCTTGTTCTCACACTCGGACTCCCCACATCCTATGAACTGTTTGTTGTCTCCCTTGATACCACTTCTCCTGAGCAGCTCACCCTCAATTATGTCATCACTCACCTCATGAATGAAGAGGCTTAGCAGTCACATGGACACAACTCTGCTACTGATTCAGGGTCCAGCACATTGCTTATGTCAGCACAGAACCATGTCCATCAAGGATGTTGAGTTCCCCTGGAGAACATCACATATTTTAATTGCGGAGAGAAAGGTCATTATCAGTCTCACTGCCCCAAATGCATAGCAGGTACAATCAGTGAAAGGTCTATGACTATGGTAGAGTCTAGTTATGCATTTTAGTGGTTACTGACTATCATGTATGCCTTTGCTCAAGGGAAGGTGTTGCAGGGTATATCACATATGACCAAAGCATACATGCATAGTACACAAGGCTTGCAGTATATAGTCTTTCCAGATGTGTAGCTACTCATGAGTATTGATTTTGAATCAGACTGTCAAGTTGACTGTCATCCCGCTTCATCTGTTAACACATACATACTGCCCCAAATCCCCTGTTTCTCTTTGCAGGTGACATGACCCACTTGGAGATACTTGGCCAACATGTTGTGATTCTCAACTTGGCACATACCACCATTGAAATGCTTGAAGAGAAGAGTTTGATATCTTCTGACTGCCCTGTTGTTCCAATTGGCAGTGAGCTAGTGGGATGGAAGGAATCCCTCGTCCTCCTGCCATATGGAGACAGGTTCTGCATGCACTGCAAAAACTTCTACCATGTCCTTGGGAGCCACATGGCTGACTCTGTATACCACACTGTTGAGGAAGAGGAGACCATTAAGTTCTTGCAGAATGTCCTGGCCAAGCCTGCTGACTTGAATGTCCATCTGCAGAGGCATGTCAAGTGTGAAATGTCTTGCTTCTGCATTGCCTTATGTTTTGCTACTACAGGACTGCAGGGGCTATTGTTTTACATATCTGACACGGATATCATATCCAGGAAGGCAGTGATCCTTTCAAGACCTTGCTGAGAAGGTCCTGGATGACTTTTCTCAAGGTACTGCTGTAGGTGCTTTCATGGTCAACAATTGAGCAATCAGGACAGTTGTCTCATTTTTTTCCCCAAGTGGCTTGCATCCCAGAGTGATTCCCTGTGCTGGCTTCAAATGCAAAGCAAGAGAGTTGTGTGCATGAAACCTCCAGAATATGATGAACCAATCATTCAAGTTCATCAAGAACCAGATGGTAAACTGATTAATAGAAAGGTAGCATGTCCTTACTCATGATGCCAACAGGCTGCTGGCATTGCTTGTAGATCAGTCACATCAAACCTGTTGGAATGCAAAACATCAGCTGAGGAAGAGCATGATATCAAGTGGACCACTGGAACTATGTTTGCTGGTGCATTACCAGTGACCCCTGCTTGAGTTCAGTGCTGATGGCACAATTTCACAGGTGGTGCAGATTCAGTAAGCCACATATCACATGTGTGTTGCTGGTGTTGGGAAATGTGAGTTGGGAATCCAAATTAGGCATGATGATGCTACTTGGGAAGTGCTGCTGGGGTGGTGACAACCTTGCTTGGACAAGTCCACACCCTTTCATCTGTGCACAAATTCCAACACTTGGTTGCCATACAAGACACAGTGCACAAGTCATGTGCGATGTAGAGATGAGAGAAGAGGGTCCCTGGGAGTTGGTAAAGTATGGAAAGCTGGACACACATGCTACAAACATCTGGCATCTTACTACTTTAGGCATATGATATTGGCTGAGACCCCAATCACCTTTATGCCAATATCTCAAGGTCACACGGCCAATGACAATAGTTTGAACACCTAAGGCAACATGGTGCAAGGGCCAGACATCAAGTAGTTGGATATCAAACTCCTATGTACTGAACCATATTAACGAACACACAAGACCAAGTAGATACAGGTAGCATGTGATCGTAGTTTTATCTAAGTATGATATGAACGTTGACCTACCAGCAGTAACAAATCTAGCTTTGCTAACAGACATACCCTGGCCAGCAAGAAACTGAGTGGAGCACTAAGGCTCCCAAACCTACAGACAAACCCACTAGGCAGAACTGTGGGCACTCTATCAAATTTGCGCCAAAAATGCATCTCAGACAGGATCAGAGTCTCCCAATGAGCAGCAAGCAGCAAGACAATTCTCAATGTACCTGGTCCACTGCCCAATGCACAAATCAAATGTCCTATAATACAGGACAAATTGCTGGTGCAGATCCAGAGTGCTGCAAGCACAGAACTCCAGCTACTGTGCATATGGGGGCACTGCAAGTCACGACAGGGCAAATGGCTGCTCTCTACACAAAATCACAAGCACAAATGACATGGCACACTCACAGTACCACAGGACTTACCATGTATGGTACCATGGCTAGAGGAACTTGACAGATGGTATAGTAACACAACAAGCAGTGCTGCCATTTGCTTGCATGGAGTGGAGAAGAGGCTGCTGGCTAGCAGTGGGGATTGGTACACTGGGTGTAAGATGAAGCAGCTGAATGGCTTACCTGTGCTACCCAAGCCACCTCAGAGCTACGTCGAGCACCTTCCTCGACTCTACATGGTCACCTGTCGACATGGAAGACTTAAAACAAATGCTGAAATGGTCAGTAATGTTGGTACAAGGTGAGATGGTTGCCATGCCAATGGAGCGCCCATGTGGCCACTGCGCCCACTCATGACACCATCTGGAATGCCATACTGGAAAGCATGGCCACCCGATTGCAACACAAAGTGAAGCATGCCATTACCAGCTGACAGTGATGGTCAGCACACTGAACGAGAGGTGAAATGGCCAAACAATATATCTGTGCCACTTAAACCACCTCAAACCAGCATCATGCACATAGGAAGGACCTTTACAGTCACCCATCGATGGGGAAGATTGAAAACGAGTGCTGAAATCATCAGCAACCTGCATAGGAGGCGAAGCACCCACTGTGTCCATGCAGCACCCATGCAGCCATGGAAACTCCTCCTGACGCCTTCCGAACCATATGGAAACATTGTGGGGGGGTCCCACATAGTAAGTGTTCGCTAAAACGAGGTCAGCAACGCTGGAAACGTCCAAACAAGAGGGTATCTGTACCCTGGTGAGCCCACACAAGGTTGAGCTACCCATCTTGCAGACCCAGGAAATGCCAGAAACCCCCATGGGGTCTTCCCGACACTCATCAGTGGCAGGGGGTGCCTACCAGATGAACTCGGAGCAACAGCGATCCTTCCGACAGTCAAAATGGCAGCCATATGATCACAGCACAAGGCAGGAGCACACGCAGTACAATGCATTTCCGAAATGGGAAGTTGTCACAACACGGCATCCAAATATGACCAAACAATACTTGTTACACACATGGACTCAAAGCTCAAGTTACACTTGTTTATTGAATTATTTTTGGGTATACATTCATTTGAATTATATTTCTGCATTTCTACTTATCGCACAGTGGAGCTTCAGGGGGTGTGCTGGAGATTGAATATTGAATCACCACAGTGTGATGTATATTCTGGTGCGAGTATTTGGTTGATTACATAAGCACTTAGCGTGCACTTAGTAGTACATTTTGGACTGTTCCCTCAGTAGTTGAGTCACTACTGAGGGTAAGCACATACATTCCTTACAGTAGAGTACTTACTGATACCTTGTAGCTGCCTACAGGTATATTTAATATAACAGTAGTTGAGTCACTACTAAGGCTGCCTACAGCCCTTTTCTACTGTCATTGGGCCATAGCCTTAAGATATATTGGCACAAGATGATTGGGGTCTTGGTCAAAGTCCATTGCCTAAAGAGGTTTATGTCTGAAGCAAATTTCCTAAAGTAGTAAGTCTACGGGCAAAATGCTCAAAAAGTTTGTAGCATGTGTGTCCAGCTTTCCATAGTAAAGGTCCCCTAGTATGAAGAGAGGGGTCAGTTTGACCCAGGAGGCTAGAATTGGCTGGTAGAGAGTCAAGGAGTAGTGAAAAGACTGAAAAATGTGCCCTGAAATCCCAATAAAAGCCAAGATAATGTCTACTGAGGGTCTGGGGATGGAGAATTAATATTCTGAGTCTGTTTTGTCTTAATTCTGGCTTCTTGTCTGTGGTAGAGCATCTATTGTTTTTCTAAGTATGTAACAGTATACTTCTAAGTGCTCACATGGGCTTACATAAGCCACAACATGTGCAAATACTAAGTAAAAGATAAGAAAAAGTAAAAAAAAATAATGAAATAAACAAAATATCCTGGTAGGGATGATACTCTCCCTACATCCAAGGGTAGCTTTAAATAATGACTGTCCCCAGTCATCACCTACTGAGCTGTATCACAAAGCAAGGCAAGGGTATCACCCTCAAAACAAAACTCTAGCTAGAACCATAAAAATGTGAACTCAAAACAAAAGAAATCACATAAAAGAAACAAAATCACTACTCAGCTGAAGGGGAAATGTGTTATGCTAAGACTGAAGTCTGTAATGTAGGTCGAGCCCAAGTAGTCATTCTATGATGCGGTGATCGTAACCTTCTGTCTGAAGGATTTGTCATAGTTCTGAGTGAGAGCTGGAAGCTCAAGTTCAAAGTTCTGAGGAACTAGCCTGTAGATTGGGCAGCTCTAGTCTGAGGATCTACTCTAGACTAGAGGCGACTCTATATAGTACAAAGAGGGAGGCCTCAAGGCGACCTCATGTAGCTAAGGGATAAAGGCCATTGGCCAGAGTCCTACATGTGTTGAACATGTGTCCAGAGAAGATACTGCTATTGGTCGAGCCAAAGCACGAGTCAACGGAACAAAAGAGAAAGGCATAGAACAAAGTCAACAGCACCAAACAGTTAGAAAGAGAAAGAAAGTCCCATGGCAAGGTGCAAATCGTAACAAAATGCAGTTTGAAGCAATTCAAGGGTGCTTTGAAGGGGGAACGAAGCTTGGGGGCAGCTTGAAGGTAGCTTGAAGGGGACCACTCAACTCTCACAGGGGACTGGGTAGCTCACAACCTCAAAGGATGCCTCTGAGTCATCTCAGGTTGAACTCAAAAAGTGGCAGGGGGCAGGACTGAACCTGAACTCAAAGGGGGGAAAGGTAACTGAGAAGGCGATCTTCCTGGGCCACAAGCAAGGGCCCAGAAGTCCAAATGAGCCTGTAATGTGCACCTGAGCACCTCATGAGGGATCTCCTCACCCATATGTAGTACAACATGGCCTTGAACCACTCCACACCTTCCTGCAGCTAGATACAAAGTAAAGACTCCACACTGCACTTGAATGTGCCCCTCATGACCACAGAAGAAACAAAAACTAAACCTTTGAGGCAGAACCTGGTGCCTCGAGACCTCTCAATAGGCAGGGGGATACCTGCTCAGAGCCATAGCCTCTCAAAGGGGAAGTGAGCAACCTGACACTCTTGAATGTGACTTGAAACTTGCAGGGGCAGGGTTCGACAGTGAAGCAGGGCCCTCTCAAAGCAAGAATGACCTCCCTGGGCATGACTCACAACAAGGGACAGGATGAGAGTGCCTTGAGGGAGGCACCAGACAAGATGAGCTCTTTGAGGGGGTGCTTGAGGGCTCACAAGGCCAACAACAGCAAGTTGAGGATGAACCAAGGTCACAAGGCCTGGTAGACATCAACTGGGAGTGAGGGGGGCAAACCTTTGTACTCTCCAAATGATCAACTTGGCATGGACATGGCCATTGGTCCTCTCTCAAGCTGCAAAGCAAGTTTGAAGCCAATTCACCAGCCTGCTTATCCATGACACACCACCATGGCTGAACCACAGTGTGCCACAAGCCTGCATTAGTGCCTCAGTGAGGGAATGAGCTGCTCAAAGCATGCTCAGGGGAAGGAGGGGGGGTCTTCAAAGTTTGAGGGCATGCCTCGAAGGGGGAATGAGAGGGAAGCCATCAGGAAAACCTCTTTGATATGTAGCATAGCCACATAGGTACATTGACAACTGTAGCAACCATTGTACTATATTGTGTCAGGCACATGTCACTTACTACTCAGCCCTGCCACATAGTGATTACAGAAGACTATAGACAACCCATAGACATCATAGCCTTGTTAGCACAGTATTCATCTATGTAGTCTTGACAGCAGGGGTAGTGATACTACTAGTCTTGCACATTACTTCACCAACAACTGAATATCTGTTGCTGTCATGCCCAGCCTGCAAAGCCATCCAGGTTATGATGCATTGATAGATGATACAACTACTATTCAAATGCAGTAAACATGTCCAAGTCAATGTAGGAATTGACATAAAAATGCATTGCCTGCTCCAGCACACTATATGATGACAAATCTGCACTAATATACTTCCCACACTGAGCTTGAAGGTGACAAAGCTGTACAATGTGGTCAGCACTGATTATCAACACATTTGGACAGTGGTGGCACATAGAACGGTTCACAACATACAAGCTGGAGACAGGATCTTTGTGACAGAGTGCAGTGAGCCATTCAACGTAAACAAGAGGGTGTGGATGCTCACCCAAGTAATCAGGAAGCTTGAATATGACTCGGATTTGAGCAACCCACACACCTGGCATGCATGCTCACTATCAGATGAAGTACATTGAAATTATGGGACTTACTGTTCAGTACAAGCGCTTCAGTGTGTTGATGACTGTCCTCTAGCACAAACATGGTATCGAAGCGAGCAGGGCTTTCGGGCTTGTGACCATGAGCAGCGATCATTGGTGTGGCCTGTGCTCTGTGCATACCCTTGTCATGCCCTTGATAGTGCTGGCAGTGGTCATGATGTTGAGGCTGTGAAATATGTCGAAGTGATCAGATTCAGTGGGTTGTATGACATGGCATTGACCAGAGGAAGAAGAGAGAAATTGCTTGATGAAGTTGGGGGCTTTATAATCAGTGCATATCTGGTCTACAGTGACTCTGCCCTGAGAGGGATATTTAGTGACTTTGTAATGGCCTGGAGGTTTAATTAGTACACAGTGTATGCCAGTGGATGGACAACATATGTGGCTGCCATTGAATGGCAATGCCAGGTGCAATGCCACCAACTTGATAATGGGAATTTCCTAATATCTCCCCTGGGTCAGAGATGGAATTGGACTCGCCAACATTAGTAGTAATCCCATCCACAGAATCCACACCAAGCAGTGTCCTGAGCTGCCTCCAAGTGAGGTACACAGACTTGTGGTGGATTGCTTCCTGCCACTGGAGCCACAGCGCCATCTGTTCCACATAGTCGTGCTTGTTACTTGCTTGATAAGCATCTTTAGTGTAGTCAATATGCAGTCACTCAGGGTACTCTGTGTTGTAACCATCAGCACTTCCAAGTGCTTGAATTGAGGATACATAGTGTTGGAGGGAGTGGATCTTTGGGACATTGAAGTCCTCACAAACCTGCAGGTCGATAAGGATGTATTTGTGGATGTGAAAAGTCTTGAGGCTCTCCTCCATTGCTTTCAGTGACAAGTCCATATGTTGTTGGCACTGTGCAAAGTAGATGAAGTCTAGAAGTGAGTGGATGACCACAAGGACATGATCATCAACAGTGCCAGAGAGTAAACCCACAAACACTCTGCATTTCTTTGTGCTTTGTGCCAGTCCACTGGGAAACCATCAATATTCCTTTTGCAAAGTCGCAAAGACCAGGGAATCGACTCATCACTTGGAAACAGGCATCAATCTCTTTCTCCCCAACAATACTGATGCACCATTGCAGTAGGTGATTGTGGAAAACCCCCTTGTGAAGCTGATGGAGAAGTTGGGAGTGATGCAAGTGAAGATGTTGGTGAAGGGAAGGTCTTTCCAAAATGGTTCATATACAGCATGCAAACCTTCGTCATCAAACTTTCTTGATTGCCCATTCCTATGCTTATGTCACAACATCTTCAAAGTGTCTGCCATGCTGTGCCAAGGGTAATCCTCATGTTCTCCTCATTTATTTGATTGAACCAGACAGTGCAGACATCGACTCTCTTTGTTACAAGCCACCAAACATTGTCCTGGGAAGTTGGTGACATAGGCAGCAAGTATTGGATGAACCTGACACAAACAACCATTGGCACAGATCATGGCCTTCCCATTGTGACTGGCATCCCCCAGGGGTTGAAGGAGTAGTGACATGGTGTGATGGAAGAGGCAATAACCTGCCAGCGAACACATCTTCTTCTGGAAACCCTTGAGCTTGGAGACAGGTAAGTAGCCTATCAGTATCATTGCATGTGACAAAACTTGTCATCTGACATCCTTAGATACATTTCCTATAGTCATATACATGGGCCATGCTTTCTTATCGCCACCAAAGACAGACAAGGAGGTTTTGTCTGACAACAAGATGACAGGTGCAACCATAGCACCCTCAGGCAACTTTCCTTGCAGCCTTTAAGTTTTGGTTGTTCAAACCAAAGATTTCAAAGGTAAGCGCTCACTTGCACATTCCACCACCAATCCACTGTCCACATTTCATCATAGATACAATTCATTCCTTTGGAATCCACATATGCATGCTCAGGTATGTATGCCATAGTGTCTTGGAATGCCAGGTTACCAATAAGTTCCATGATGCACTCAACAGGATCCCTACACCACAGCTCGAGCTGTTCCCATCACATGTTCCCATCCTCAGTTGCTATGTCACCCATGACATCTATCATTTCACATGTCCATGCTGGACCTGTTTGAAGTGAATCTACACATTTGAGGAAGGTACACACACTGGAGAAAGTGACTCCACTTTGATGAACCTGGGTACAGATGTGTGACCTCTTTTTTCAGACCAGTGAGCAAACCAACATGTACCAGCAACAGCTTCAAAAACTCATTGATCTTTGTTTGGCCAACATTCTTCATCAGAAGGTGGGCCAGGTCCCATTCTTCCTCACTTTGAAAGGGAGACCACTGACCACCACAACATTTCAATTCGTCCTTCTCTGTCTCCTTGAAAACTGTGGGCCATGATCCAAGGATTTGTGCAGCTAAACCTGCATACTGTTTGATGAAGTGCCCCAATAAAGGTCCATCCCAGGCACCTACACAGCCCTTCTACTGGGAGTTTGAGGGCATATTCCGAGTGTTGGTGTATTCCGAGGCAATGTCTGAATTTCAAACCCAGCATAACTTTATTTTCCCTCAAACTCCCAGTAGGGGCTGCAAGAAAACATTTGTAAACAGTGTCAGCCACAGTGGTGCAACCTGTGGACTTGGAAAAAAAATACAGAACACCAAGACTAGGGTTACATTTACTGTATTAAATTTGTGTAACAATACATGTCACACCCTAACCAATCATGGTACTGTCCCTAATGAAAGCAATCTGCAGGTAACTTGAGTGATGTTACAAATTATATTAATCCATAGTACAAGAACCATTTCAATCAATCAGCTTTTGGAGCACGATGATCATGTGCAGTGCCATATATGTCACCTACAGGTGGCTATCCTGAGATGGTAGCAAGCCAGTATGTAACAAGTTTAACTCCTATGTTCCCTCTAAAAGTCTGGCAAGCATCCATAGCAGCTGGTTACATAGTAATCATCCTGCACTATTCAAGCTATACTGTACTATGTAATACTGCTCAATATCTACAGTGGCTCAAAAAATTGTCCCAATGTTTGCTCCATTTTCACTAATCACAGTGTAGCTAGTGGAATACTGTGACCCAGTTCATGATCTTGGTGGATGCATTGAAGCCCTTGGTCATGGCTTTCTAATGAGCCATATTACATAATATTTGGATGGAAATCAGTGATGGAATAATCAAATGAAAAGGACACCTCATTGGGACAATTTTTTGACTTTCATGCTGGAAGGTGGGATCTTGGCCAAATGGAGGGATATTTGAGGTTATTTGGACCTACAAACAAAGCCTAACATATAACATGATCAGCTGAATGCTTTGTCAGCATGTAAACAATGCCAAACATTTAATTTTCACCATTAAACCTTCCTCTTTCACAACACTCAACACACCAGTTTGCTTGCTCACTAGGGCTGGTCTTTGAAGGAAATTACTGATGTCCACTACAGAACATCATTATAATGTACTTTCTCAATCATAAGTCCCATAAAAAAGCTAGTGAAAATCATCTCTGTACTGATTCCCCCACTGCTGCCTGGTGTGTTCTGGAATTAATGTGTACTGGAAAGCTGAAAATGCCATTGAGGTCAATCTGGCACTTGTGGGCATGAAGAACCAACCAATCCCCTACTAACTGGTGCATTTCCACCAATGCAAAACTGACACAATGGTTGGGGGAGGCAAGTCCTTCCCTTGGACTCTGGGTGTCACTATGTAGGTTGGTCAGACTGTGCTTGGAGTTGAATGGTGGATGACTTTCAATGGATGATTCAGACATATGATACCAGTGGAAACAGCCCAGGGTAGATAGTACATAATCATCTGTACCCTGCCTGCTCTGTAGCCTATCCCTCATATACCACTAGCACTGTAAAGAGGGGGATTGCCTCACCCCAACATTCAAACCAGCTTCCCATTGGTGGAAATGCACCAGTTAGTAGGGGATTGGTTAGTTCTTCATGCCCACAAGTGCCAGATTGACCTCAATGGCATTTTCAGCTTTCCAGTACACATTAATTCCAGAACACACCAGGCAGCAGTGGGGGAATCAGTACAGAGATGACTTTCACTAGCTTTTTTATGGGACTTATGATTGATAAAGTACATTATAATGATGTTCTGTAGTGGACATCAGTAATCACTGAAAATTTCCTTCAAAGACCAGCCCTAGTGAGCAAGCAAACCAGTTTGTTGAGTGTTGTGAAAGAGGAAGGCTTAATGGTGAAAATTAAATGTTTGGCATTGTTTACATGCTGACAAAGCATTCAGCTGATCATGTTATATGTTAGGCTTTGTTTGTAGGTCCAAATAACCTCAAATATCATTCCATTTGACTGAGATCCCACCTTCCAGCATGAAAGGCAAAAAATTGTCCCAATGAGGTGTCCTTTTCATTTGATTATTCCATCACTGATTTCCATCCAAATATTATGTAATATGGCTCATTAGAAAGCCATGACCAAGGGCTTCAATGCATCCACCAAGATCATGAACTGGATCACAGTATTCCACTAGCTACACTGTGATTAGTGAAAATGGAGCAAACATTGGGACAATTTTTTAAGCCACTGTATACTGACTACATACTGGGGACTTGTCAATCCAGCTATGAGTACTATAAAGCCTACATAGGCCTACATTGTCAAGTGAATTTTTCCTGATGGCTTCACACTCAAGTGTGCCTTTCCCTGGGAGCATCTTCTAGAATGAGACTGAGAGTACTCCACAGGGGTGTCCAACTGATAACTGATCAAGGGTGAGTGCAAGTACTGAGAGGGTTCCTCAGGAGACTCATGAGCTGATGAGGAGTCCTTTGAAGCTAGATGAGGGGGTGAACAGCCTACCCCATCCTCAATAACCTCCTTTGTGATGTGAACAATGACCTTGATAGGCCACAGGTGGCCCAACTCAAACAGGGGGTACCTGGACACAAGCTTCCTCGAGACCTCAAGCTTGACTTGTGGTGGGAGGCCTCGAAGGAACAGCTGGGCTTGATGGCGCAACTCCAAGGCATTCTGACTCACCATACCCAAGAACAAGACCTGGAAATGATGAAGGTAGGCCCCTAATGCTGAGACTGAGCCAGCTCGCTGCAACAAGTAAAGGATCTGTACAACAACTCAGTCATGTGTGTCTAGTGGCAAATGTCTTTATTGCATTACCTGTACAACAACTAAGGTAATGTGTAAGCTAGTGTATGGAGAGAGGAAAAATACTATGCCCACCTCAGTCATGTGTGTCTAGTGGCAAACATCTGAGATGGCTTTACTTTTGTATGGGACTAAATATGCTAAGTAAAGACAAGATTGAGACATGGGTGTTTGAACCTGGTGTCATACAACAAGGTGGTCCCTAGCATGGGACCTTACAATGTTATGAGCATGAGGTAAGAAAGAATAATTCTCTGCACTGTACAGTAGTGTGCAGGTGGCAAAAAACATAGTACTGTGATATTGTATACCCACAAATGGAAGGTAATTCTCATGATAAATGACAGGCAGCATTAATTGACAAATGAAGACTATGAATGACTTGCCAAATTCTAACACTCCCCCTCAAGTTGGACATAGGCCAAGTTTGATGGCAAAATGTTTCACTTTTGGAGATGGTAGTGCCTTCGTTAGGGTATTGATGATCATGTCAGCAGTTGGGCAATACATGAGGCAAATCTTGCCATTTTCCACAACCCAGTGAATGAAATGGAAATGGATATCAATATGTTTGGTGTGTGCATGATACTGATGGTCTCTGGTGAGTGTGATAGCAGATTGATTATCAGAGAACAGTGTGGTGGGTTCAGCTAGTGGTGTAAAGAGCTCTCCAATGAGCAACTGAAGCCATAAGGCTTCCTTGGCCACATGTGTGGCTGCCACATACTCACTCTCAGTTGTTGAGAGCAAGATGATTTCCTGTCATTTAGAAGACCATGATACTGCCCCTCCATCTATTAGGAAAGCATACCCCAAGACTGCCCTGCAGTCTTCTGCCATGCTTCCATCAGTGTCAGTGTGGGCAACTCTTCTTGTGAGAGCGCAAGGGGAAGGTGGGGAAAGCTGTAGGTTAGACCTAGGCTCGTCCCAAGGGGTGCTGTGTTGGAAGGAGACAGAAGGGAGGGCTAGAAGGCGAAGGAGGATTTCTCTTGGTGACTGGGGAGTGTTGGCAATGAAGAACTCGAAAGTCCGCCTTAGACAGGTGCAGGATAACTTCTAGAGGGCTGGGGATATCTCTTGATGGCGATAACTCGTAGGGTGGCGATTTTGTGCTCTTGAACTCATAGGTAGATGCTGTAAACACTGAAGCGGACTTGTAGTAGGTGCAGCGGCGATTCTGGGGCAGGAAGACTCGAGAAGGACGAATAGACGATAAGACTGACTCTGGGGACTCGAAAGATACTCTGGAAAACGACTCTAGGGACTCAGGAAGACTCTTAGACATGCAGATGTTGACTCCAAAAGTGGGTGGTTATTTTTCTATGTACAGCAGACTTTTTGTAGTGTAAGGACAGTGGTTTCTAAGGTAAAATCGGAATATTTCGGATCTGTCATATGTCAAAAGTAATAAGAGAAAAGATAAAGACCGATGCATGGACAATTGCATGCATGGCAGCGACATAGACGAAGATAAAACAAGTAAAGTCCATAAAAATGGAGGTAAGTAAAAGTGGAAAGTGTACAGACAATGTGCCTGGGTAGCGAGTGTACATTGTAGGGGGGAGGCGGTGATTTCTTCAATGGGTCTGGGATGTGGTGGGCGGCATTACTAAGCGGGCGACAGCCTCGGCGCTTGTAGAGTGGATATAGCCGCCGAGGGGATATGTTGACAGAGGACAAACCTAATATGGTAACTGGTGAGTCAGCGGTGATGTTGCTGGCGTGAGTACGTGATGTTATGGAAGGTGTGACGTTAGCATATGTGGCGATGTTTCTAGCCAAGGGAGTGTCGTAATGCGTGAGCGAGCAGCTACTGAGAGTGAGAAAGGCGCTAAGGGAGCTCTGTAGCCTCAGGGAGTATAGGCTCCCCACACCTCCCGGGGTCTTCGAATGCTGACCGTCCTCGGTCAGGGGTACCGCGATCGGGACGGAAACGGGATGACGTCATACACGTGGTGTGGCTGTGCACGGATCAAGAGGCACGGGGTTCTCGGTCACGTGCTGTGGCAACAAGCTTCCGTCAACAAAGGCCGCCAAAACGTACCAAACAAAAGCCGCTCCTCTCTTTCTCTAAGTCCCATTCACCACCACCATCTTCGTCACCACTCGCTCACTTCTAGCCAACGCGATGTCCACTTCCAAGAACACGACCACGGCCGCTCCTCGTTTCTTTCCCCCAAACGCTGCGCGGGCACTCGTACCCAAGATGTGGGCGGCCGACATGAAGAAGCTGGAGGCTGTGATGAAGGAGATTCCAGACGAGTCGGCTGGAGAGGATGCGGAACGTGAGTGGGTGGACCGTTTCTACGAAGTGTCGGTGAGTCAGGGCTGCGATGTAGAGGGTAGCTGATAGGTGACAAGGAATGACAGGAACACATTGAGAAAGTACGTCAGTTCGCTACCGACGTCAGCACGAGTGTCCCGGACTACGACGAGGACACCGAGATCGCCATCGGTGAGGCCTTCGAGCGACTAACGGCCATCCAGGCTCGCTTCCCACAGCGGGCTTCCAAAGGGAAGGGAAAGGGCAAGGACGTGCCATCTTCGAGCACGGCTCAAACAGGTGGGGAGGGCACGCGGCGTTCGCAGAGGCAAGTAGAAAAGGCCGCTGGAAGGGAGAAAGTCAGAGCAAGGGTGCGCACGTATCCTAGTCCTTTTCCATTTCTCTAACCCTTTTCGTCGTCTTCAGTCGGTGTCAACTGACGCGGCGGCT
>JANFAE010000631.1:0-50372 GCA_024613145.1 Pisolithus marmoratus | reverse complement strand
CGTCGTACGGCCTTCTTGTACGCGCCAAAAGTATACCGACGGCAGATTGCATTCATATCGTAAACGTTGAATGAGTAGCAAAGTGTCCTATACTGTCTCTCCGCCCACGTACTGTCATGAAGACAGAACCGTCGGTAAACACTTGTGAGGCATGAACAAGGTGTATGGACACTTACCTGCCCGCGCACCCGAAATAAGTAGTCAAGGAGGTGGGCACAGTCCACAAGGAGGGGCATCGAATTGAGACTATAAACCATGTATGGGAATAGAAGGGGAAGAAGGTACGTTGGCTGGGCATGAGCTATCGAGGTGGATGTTTCGGGTGTCGAGCAGGGAGAGAGGGGAACATGACATGTGTGTGACCATACACCAATCACAGTTGAGCTGGATATCACCGCGGTCAAAAGTAACGTCGAGCACGGACGCACCTTCAGAGGTCAATGCATGTTCCTTCCGACCGCAAGCAACACCTGAACTTTTGGGAACAAGGGTATGGGTGAATAGCAATACATACATACCACTGCGTGCTTCACACGCCCAAGTAACTTCCACAACCTTCGACTTGGTCTGCAATAGAAATGTCCATGGAATATAAAAAGCGCCTGGGGTCAAACGTTCGAACACCGCTCCATGCCATTCGATACTCTGTAGATTTGCGCGGATGCCCGCAAGGGCTTTCCCGCCCAAAATGAAACCTAGCGGGAAGCAGGCGCTTGGATAGGCTCTAGGGCAGGGTGCATTAGGTCAGCGCGTTCCTACACCACCGTGGCGTACACGGCCACCCCGTAGACACAATGGGTTTACGTTGACAGGGACGTAAGTCTGATGTCTGTCAGACTGCAACCAGACACTTCATTGCACACATTGTGTTCGACAGCGACTGATGGTGATTAATATCAGCTCTAAACTCACTTGAGGCAGACTTGAGGTAGAATTATATGCAGATGCAATTTTCAACCCGGCCTTCCGTCACGCTCCCGATTTCGTCCAATCATTGATAAAGTAAGAAAAAAACCACATATTCGCGCTACAGACGCAAAACACATAGCACGCTATACATGTATTTCCATACACAAGTCAGTGTGTAGATTATTACCATACAAAAGAAAAGAGTAGGCAAGGGGTTTGTCATAGCATCTAGAAGTAATCGCCCAAAAGGGCTTCGGCATTGTTTGAGGCGAGCGATTTGTCGCTACTATTGCTGTGAGCGGGGCCAATGGGTTGCCCCGTGCGAGACGTGATGTATGGTGGTACTAGGCAACGCGGGGGTTGGATGTAGTAGCCGGAGTGGCAGGCTCTGTGTACATGCTGGGGAGCGCCTGTAAAATAGATCCAGAATTCTTGCCATAGCGTGCTTGATCCGAAAGGACGATCTCGTTGAACAACCTTCACAAGGATGTGTAGATATCAGTGATCCGTCAATCGTTCCAGAGTCAAGGCACTCACCCCGCCATTTATCATTCTTCATGTCCTTTCGTACCGCTCAAAATCCTTGGCGAACGCCCGGTCAATTGCACTCCAGAAGTCACGGCCCCCTTTCACTCTACGGGGGGGGCCTTGCCGCTCCCTGACTTGGCACGTTTCGCAGGCGGTTCGCTCGTAGATACATCCATTCCTGCTTCTGCCGGCCCCTTCTTCCGCTTTCGTTACCACTTTCGTCATCCGCAGCTGTCCCGCAATGTATTGATGTGCCTTCCCATAGCTGCGCTAAATCTTGTGTCAGTAACAGTGGCAGAACTTCATGTCCCGTACCAGATAGGCGAAGTGTAGCTGATACTCAGCTTTCGAACCCGACCCAACACCACCTCGCTTGTATTTACTCAGTGCTGTCCATGTAAGCTCCTCCAATGTCATGCGTGACTTTCCTGTGCTGTCCAGTAGCTATAAACAGTCAACGATATGATCGGACTTGTTGTCGAGCAGCGCTCACCAGTATGCGCAATTTGTTTCGGGGCACTGCACTCCCTTTTAATGACTGTGCATAGGACACGTTCGTTTGCCGGGTTACCGAAGACGTTCTGAAATCCCAAAACATCTGCACGCGACTTGAGCCGTTCCTAATTGTGACAATAAAAGACATGAGATGTATATACAAAGAACATGATCTGGCCGAGACGCACCTCGACATCGTAATGAAGCCCTTTGTAGTTTGTCCGGCCCGCTTGCACAACCAGGTCTTTGGCAATAATGAGCACCTGCATCTGTTATGGTTGATCAGTATACGCAAAACCTTGAGAGTGCACCACACACCGCCTGATCCACACTCAGTTGGAACCCGCCTTTGATGTGCAGATGCCTCCACAGCATTCTGTGTTCACCGAATGTGCCATGATTTCGTCCTGTCCATTTAAAAGCCTGTAGCCAATTGCTAGCTGCCAAATACGCATGCAGATCGCCAGTGTCCAGGTTCTTCCCGAGCTGGGCATGCAGACAAATATCAGAATGATGAGGAGATGAAAGAGTGTGACTTACAGAATAAACATGCTGAGCTCCGAAAACTGAGAAGCCTTGAGTCCGAATTCGGTTGCAACTTTCTGGGCCCACAACTTCAGATGCTTGACATGATCTTCTGAGTGCTCGGTTTCCCTGTGCAATACTTCAGAGAAAATGGGTCCATCACCTGAGGTTATGGGAGCATCCTTGTCACCACACTCATATGAAAACAAGCCTTGAGACTCATCCTCAGGTGCCATAGTACATTGCCAGTCATCCCCACCTTCATAAACAGGCTGTGAAGCTGGACGTGACACATCAGAACCCAAAACATCAGGTGACACACAAGATGCATCAGGCATCATCATGCATGTCACATTCAATAGAAAGGGCCATGATGTCCCCAATGTCCCTTTGGATGCAATGACTGAGTATTGCATTGGGGTTGGTCAAATGAAATGTACCTGCAGAGTGCCGATGTGGCCTGGAGTCCAGTACTGGAGATCCCAAAGCATCGGGCACCCCCTGCAATGCAATGGACATTGTCATCATGTGCGCCACACTTCCCTGATAAGGGCGTGGTGTCCCTGTACACACGTTAAATGTCGCACCCAGACTGATAATACGATCCTACCTGTTGTGCTCCAGTGTGTTGGGAAACTACTTCCCAAATCTTCGAAGTTGGCATAATAGTCGCCATGTGTATGTTGCTGTGACATGGATAATTTGGTTGCATGCACAAAAAAAATGGCTATGAAGGGACTCGTCTTATATGTGTTTGTGCTGTTGGGGTTGACCAAACAGTGTCAAAAAAATTACACGGGCCCTGGATAATTTCACATGACATCGTGATGATCAAGACTCACCACTTGTTATGAGCATGGATGTCAAGTGTCTGCACATCATGTCTGTGGGTCAGTCAATCATTTGAAAGGAAAATGTGCACTTCCTGGTCTGATGAAACACATTAATAAAGTGCGATGGTACTGCCATGGATGGACTCATAGGTGGCTGTCTTGCTGGGTTGGCTTTTGAGGTTTTCAGTGTCTTGATTTTCTGAGCATTGAGCTCTGCTGCTGTGCCTGTGTGGATAGCCCGATTGTGATCTAACTGTTGGACTTGAGTGCAGAACTGTTGCATGTGGGTAGCATTGTGCATCTGTGCAGTGTTTAGTATGAGGTCAGAGGGGACAAGGTGCTCAATTCATTGCATGGTCTTTGTAGTTTTCTTGTGTTCCTTGTAAACTGATACTGCAGCCGAACCAGTACATCGATGTCTTGCACAATTGTGCTGAATGTTAACACAACATGTAAGGGCCTTGAATGAAAAACATATGCAGAATCTGGTACTTGATTACAACAAGCATCCAACTTACCATGACTGGTAGCACAACCCAACTCGAAGCTTGTATCCATGGCAGGTTATAAATGTCAGCCGAGCCAGTCACTTCGAACATTTCGAGCAATATCCAATTGGCTTGGTTGCACTGTTGGGCTGGTGAGTGACAAATCTGAAGAAGTTCGTGGAGACGTCCAACAAGGGGGAGTGTCGAACTGGCTGCACGTGGGTCTTGCGCAAGCACGAAGTCTCCAAGTCGACATGTTTCACTGCTTGATGCAACCATGGACTGACAGGTTTGATAAAGACAGTGCTCAACATGTTGCAGTGCATATGGAGCTCGTGATGCTGTCATTGTCTTCTCAAGGGGTCACAGTCGTGTCTTGTCATGCACGCATGATCCTGACATCCATTCAACTCTAAATCCAATTGTGCAAAGTCACAAAGATAAACTCACCAGCTTCAAGGGTTAGTGGCTCATCGATAAGCCCAAAGTAATCTGCAATGACATTGCAGAATGATGGGATGTTGATGTTGACCAGTGACTCGACCCCAGAACCTGGCATAAGCCAATCTTGTTCGTCATTGCTATAGGGAGTTCAGTGGACACAGGCCCCCAAGCATGAAATTTACCACCAGACAAGAGGTGGCGGACATGATGACATTGGGCCATTCTGTGGGTGATATCCCGGATGGCGCTTGTCTGTTACTGTGAATACTGTGATCATGGATGATGGGCATTGTAAGATTCAAACCCTTCTGTAGCAAACAAGATTGCTGGTCCAAAACGTCGAATGTGGTCAGGCAAGTGGCGAATAATGTGAAATTTCGGTTTATTGAACCACCATGGTGTCCAATGTGCTGTGCAGTTCAGGAAGTGGTCAATTGTGACTTGCAGGACGGCCTAAACATATGTTAGTCAACATGCAAAGTGTATGTGCAATACATACCAGGTGCTCATCGATGTTGTCAATGCATGGCTGCCAAACAAGGGGAACAAGGGCAGATAATGCAAGGAATGCTTCATAGCATTCCCGGGGAATGAGGTCATAAAGTATGAATGGTGCCACCTGCAAAATAGCACGGAAATCTCATCTGGTGAGTGATCCAGCATATTGAACCAAAGTTTGGCCAGCCAGTGGAGGGATGCCAAGCCCTGTAATGTCAAATGATGCCAGCTGGACCTGAAGCTCTACCTTCTGAGCGTCGTTCAGCCTAGAGATTGCATCATGCCAGAAGTACTTCAGAAAACCAAGTAATATGACATGGAGAATCTCCACTGGGGTCTCTTGATGGGGATCGAGGCCTGAAATGAATGAGTGAAGAAACTGCCCAACCTTTGCAGAGGGCCTGTACCTTTAATCCTCCATACAGGACTCATGAACTGTTTGACTGGTCAGCCTTGAGTGATCGTGCTAACTGCCTCAGTATATCTGTCCAATCCTGCATGGATACCTTTCACATGTTTGAGGATGCACTCAACAAATACATCCATATATGTGTCCTTGATGCCTGTGTCTGTCTTCATCTTGATATATCATGTCTTGCCCTTGCCGCTGGTGACCTCGTGGAACATACTATGCAGCTTATTTACCATATCTTGGCGTGTGTGGGGTGGGTTGGCCTCGAGGATCATAAGATATCAGTCTAAATGTGTCAACGAATGGGGCACATACTCCAAGAAAGTGTCTTGCTCGATCCACAAGATCCTGCATTGTCTCAGAGCAGCAGCCCTTGCATTTCGACTGATGTGTGACATCTCTGTGAAGAGATCCGTCTGAGTCAGTTGCAACTGATCCTGTTTGAATGGAATGGGCATTGTTGTCAGAATTTGTGACTGCTATGCCTGCGAGATCTGGGCGTTGACTTGAATCCGCCCCTGCCCCATGGACCCAACAATTATGACAAAAGTATTTACCCTGCAAGCCCACATGGCATGCAAGTTCACTTTGCATCGGATTGTCACCAAGCATCACCAGGACAGCAGGTATGACGAGAGCCATCTCCCTTGCTTCAATATCCCATGCCCAGACACCATGCATTTGGGCATATCTGCAGCTCCATGCAATGAGGATTGTGGAGGGCAAATAGGTTGAAATATGACTTACTCAAGTTGATCCACAATTCCATCAAGCATCTCTAAAGGGGGGGCAATGTTAGATGTGGCAAGAAAATGAATACTACTCTCTTTATGGACCATAACACAGGGGAGTCTGGCTGCTGTGAAAAGAAATGAGTTGTGCTTGTTCCATTTCTTCAATGTGTTGCCAGATGTGTCATCACAGTAGAGCCACATCATGTAACTGAGGACATGGTGTCCCCATGCTAGCATATGCCACCTATTGCTGACTGCAGGGTTAGTCAATGTCCATGGGAGGACACTGCATCCTCTTGTCTCTATCAAACCTGTGGTGCGGCTTCAATGAGCGCAAGCAAAAACTTAAGCCAGTACTCACCTATGATATTGCGTGGGTCTGGTTGACCATCCATCCAATAGGTTTGGAGCAGGTGTGGGAACGAGAGAAGGAATTGACTCACCCACACCTCCATAGTCTCATACATGTGGACGACATATCCATGTGTGTGGTCGCTCACAACAGGGTGAGCTCGCCACACATGACCCCAATACTCGAAGTCGGAGGAAGGGGAACCTGGAGTAGACAGTTTGGTGTACCAATGCTTGGGAACAATGACTGTACCATCTATCAACTTCATCAGTTCAAAAACATAGAAATCTTGCCAGCCCTTGCATATCATAGGTGTGGCAACAGTGGGATCAATTTCATACAACCATCTTGATGCTTGCCAGGGTTGGTCAAGTCAGCTGCCTGCATCTTCAGGATAATGGTGGATGTGTGGGTGGACACGCAGGTTAGCCATCTCCTGTATAGGTTGACACTATCAGTTTACTAAGTGCATGTTGTATGTTTGACTTACTTGTGCAATGATGGAAGGCAGGTGATTAACATAATAGATGTGGCCCAGAGCGCCTTGATAGTGGACTGATGGGATACCGTACTGAGACTGGAGAGTGCTGTCAATATCTTTGAGTATCCTAGTGGAGGGGACGTTATCAACACTGAGGACAGAAAGTCCCCAGAGGATGACTTGAAGTTGCACATCTGAGAATAAAGAGCGTGGGAGGTGCCACAGAATGTCGAGGATGCATGTCTATTGATTAGTGTCGGTGAGAAGAGAAAGCCATCACTACAGAATAGACATACCTTCTTATCTGGCCACAGAAACCATGTAGCATTTGGAGGTGCAGTATCACCACGCTGGGCTGGGCAGGTTGTGCCTGGCTGAAGCAGCTCTGTAGATTCGCCAAATGCAATCAGTATAATCTGCCCTCACCATACAGTCTGGTGTTACTGACCTGGATCAAAATCTTCGCCTTCAACATCAGGGGAGTTCAATCCATCTTCATCCAAACAAATCAGATCTTCTCCATCAGCTAACCACCCTGCCAAGTTGCTAGCCATCATCATTAGTTGCTCATCATGTGTACTCGGTACGTAGAGTTGGTCATGGTCAATGGCATCCCAGTCAAGTTGAAAAACATCATAGTTATCAGTATCAGGGGCAGCCGCCTGTGGCATGTATTGTGTGCCATGAGGTTTGAGTTCTGGGAGATCTGCTAGAAGGTTGTGAGCTGGTGGGCTCAAGTTGGGTCGGGTCAGGGAACTCCAAGGGCAAAGTGGAGGGGAGAGGAGGTGCTTGACATTGTCTTGATGCAGGATACTTTTCGCATGTTGTTGAGCAAAGCGGGCATCTTGCCACTTGCTGTCCTTGCAGGCCAGGCAAGACCATTTGTGCTTGTTGCGACCAACACCTGCTGCCCAGACTACAAAACATTTACATTAGTTTGTGAAGGTGTAGAGTAGTAGCTCGATCGTGGGAAGGATTGATAAAATAATTGATTGTATTGTTCGCCCTATCTACTCGGGCTTATATACTGTGTGTGAATATTATTCTAGAATAATCTACTGCACTGGAGAGTGTTCTGCTACCTTGGAGTCCCTAGTATGGGATGCCGGTATCTACTCTGCGATACCAACAGAAGGTGCATTTGCAATGCAGATACTATTATAGGGGTGTGTGACTTACACTGGGGATCGAACTCTTCGGTCATGACTGGTAATACAGCAGTGGGTTCATTGAACGTTGAACTGAAGTTTGAACTTGTAAAATAATAAACTTAATAATGAGCACCACTGGATCCAGCTGTCAAGATTCATTTTGACTCATATCCACTGCAGTTTTAGATAAATTTGTGCTCTAAGATTGTGTCTGCGGCAAACTGCAGTGAGTTTGCTGCCTGCCCTAATCAGGAATGTGCCAGATTCATGTCTCGCACAACTCAACTATCCGTAATTCTCAAATTATGTTTGTTTGGATCACAGGGGTGGCCGTGTAGTCAGCTGAATCCAATCCAATCCAATCCAACTCGATACCTGCCTCCTCTCTTGTAGTGCGAGACCGATGGATAGCGTGACCCTGTCGTGAGGGAGGAGTCGGCATTCGACACTCTCTACCACCCTGGAATCAAGGAACACCACTCTCGCTCTTTTTCATGTCCTTAGAGCCTTCGGAGAAATGAAAGAGAACACTCCAACGATCTCCACCAGGTGAGATTCTTCACAGTTCACTGACAATCGTGGATCTTTTCTTTTCTGTTCTCAATCACCCCTTCCATTCACTAGGATTGCGGCCGCAAACGTTCGTCTATCTATCTTGCAAGGCGTCCCGGTTGGCCATTCTAGTCGGTGTGCATTGAACGCTGTGCCTTTTCTTCTCAGAGTCAGAGGTGTACGCTACGCTGTTGATGCGTCAGGCTGACCTACCTGCACTTGTTTACACTGCTTCGCAAGCCATGGTTTCGTCGAGCGTGTGTCTTTCCTACTGCGACCCTGTGGTCTTCCATTTTCAATGGGGTCATTGGACCTTATTTCGTTTCCGGTCCATTAGTTTGACTTACTAGACTGAATGAGAAAGGTCCGTCATTGTTTCTCTGCGCAGTCAGCGAATATCTGTTTGTCCATACGTCTCGTTCGATCCAATAGCAGGCGCCACGACAAGCACTGTGAGTGGACAGTCTCGGAATTTTAAGGAGGATGGTACTGTTTTCTTGTTATCCGTTTTATTTTAGTTTTGCGATCGAGTCCTTATGGTCCCTTACTGGAGAAGGGTATGTACATACCTGCCTTTTAGTCTCTCTGGGCGCTCTCGTGCCAAGCTTGCGGCAGTGGCAGGGAACCGTGTCTTACATACATGATGGGTGCCCAAGGTGAGTCAAATTTTTTGCATTTCGTATATCATGGGCCGTTTGTCGACACACCTACTTACACATGGTCGAGTCGAGATTGTAGAAGTCACACGCATCGTGAAGTCCGCAGCAATACAGAATTGCCACATTCACACCACGATCGAGCATTCTACCTGCAAGTTCGGTGTCGCTTGCGGTCGGAAGGAATTGCATTGGCCCTTTGAAGGTGCGCTTGCATAATATCGATACATCATTCCCTTCCTCCTCCACCTACTAGGCTACTCACCTAGCTTACTCAGATACTTTCAGGGTCCTTGTGGCGAGCATTCTCCAACGTGGTGTGTTCATCTCTCAACAGAGAACTATGCCAACGCTTGTCATTGACTGGCTGTAGGCTCCTGTCTATCTCATACTCACTGCAGTGGAAATACGCCTGCAAATGACGGCCATTGCTTTTGATTGTTGTCATATCCAGCTCAGCTATGGTGCATGGGCAGATGCAAAGTCATGTCCTGGCCCATTACGCAATTTTCTCTCTCGCCGTGGCTCATCTTCGGAAACACCTATGTTGATGGCTCAAGGTCCATACATCGTATATGGTAACATCCCAATAACCTGTGTTGAGCTCCTTTAGCAGGGTCGATACAATGGGTGATTTAAGATCATCTTGGTAAGGAGTCAGGGATTGAAGCACGTGGAATGTGGATTACCGCGAAGTTTGTGGGTAGTTTTCTTGGACAGAAAAACATGCATGTAACTGACGTACATGTTCTGGCCACCATAGATCGTTCTTCAGCCTCGTGCACTCGCAACTACAATTACCAGGACCTGTCCCATTTCCGAGATCTCGCCTTCTTAGATAGGCAATCATGTAGCCACCCGGAGTCGCTTTTGACGTAAAAGACCTTCGAGGTCTACTGGGATTGTACGCCCATCTGAGAAGAATCTGCATACATGCGAAGCAGTGGTGAATTAGGATCGTGATCGATGCGGAGTTTAACTAGTCTTCTACTTGACAGGCTCAGCAACAGAACCAATATATGCGCCCGCGGTTGGTATCAGCCTGCCATAGATGCTTTTGGTCACGCATTGGTAGAAAAGTTCAACCAATTTCCTGACGAAAAAGCTTGGACGAAGCGGTTGTTTTCTGACCACAGTGGCGGCGGGCTCCAACCGGAACCATAACCCTTAACATGTATGTGTCGTATCAGGCGTATTCACGGTGGTTGGTCACTGGACTGAATTCTTTACCATCAACGGGACGTCAACTCATCTGATTGCATTCTCACGTTTGGGATACGCTCTAGGTGTCAAGCTTCCCCGTGGAGCATACTATACACACAAGATAACGTGACGCAGTAGCTCGTTACGCGTGATGTCCATATGAACTGATCCAAATCCCCTGTATAGTCTTTTAAGGTGGAGGTGGCTACAACGCATGCATTTCAACCTGGCGACTTAAAGCCAGATTAGCATTTGCGTATGTACAGAGGTCACCAAGAAGTGAATTTGAACCGGGGCGGACGAGGCTACACTCGAGGCCAGCCACACAGCGTTGTGAACCTCCTCAGCTGTTTCAGTCGGCTGAAACTTTAGGTTATCGCCCACACATTTGCTTTGTCTGGACGTTTTATCCTGGGCACACAATTGGGTACCATCGGAGCTGGTTCTTCAGGGTTCAGTGGTATGTGAAGAAGGTGGAGTGAATGAGTTCCTGACACTCGTTAGAAGCTGCGGAGTGATATATGCTGGTGCAGCTTAACGGTGGTTGCGCTCGATCTCTGAAGCCGCCCCATGACTACTTTAACTGCGAACAGGTCAGTAAGTTGACCAATCACATCGTTGTACGTATTACAAGCTTATACCAGCGTAATGAACCACACGCTACGCTGCGCGCTCGTTGAGCCGAGTATGCCCAGTGCGTAGAGTTCTTCCGCGATGTTCTGATGCTTTCTATCTTCAGGAGGCTGTGCCTTAGTACCTCTCCCGGCGCGCGTTTATCTCCCTTGGGGAATGGTGGAAGCACTTGTGAGTGGCGTGAGGCGATGAGCTTCTTTGTGGACTATGAAGACTTCCACAATTCTAGAGCAATATGGAGTGCAGTGATGCTGCGGGCCGTCTCCTCATCGATTAGAAGCTATCGCACGAGCATATCGGGTTCATGAATTGGGCGCTTGTCACGCTGCACCTGTGCTTAGTCCTGTTGCATCCACATTCTGGCTTTCTGCGGCATGGTGCTTTATCCCGCTGGCCATATCTGGGTCTCTGTCTCTGTCATCGTTGTGTAACAGCATTCTCTGGTATGAGTCAGTCTCATTTTTTGTCTCACATTAGGTTCTTCTTGCACCTTGATCTAGGCAACTATACCATCGGAGTCAAAAACGACCCCCGGTATCACTGGTAGGTGCTCCGTAAACATGCCATGTCACAACCATTTTCCTTCTCCGACTAGCCTTTTGGTTTACGCGCGAATTTTCTTCCTCGACCTTGAGCAACAGAGGTTGGCCAACGAACAACGCGGGGAGCGAACAATTTTGCGTTCCAGCTTCGCCCCCCGCTGGTGTTATTCATTTCATGTCGGAAACGATTCGGGCTTCGGCCAAATCTGTCTCATGTACCTTCACTCAATAATCCTTTCTGCCCGTTCCAGCCGCGCCCAAACGGCGTGGGATCGTTGGTTAATATTTACAGGCTCCATATCATACATCGCTAGGAGATCGTGTTTAGCCCCCTCATGAGTGGTTCCGGATCTTGACTCTGCACCACCTGCCTATCTTGTTGTTGGCCCGGACACGGGTCGCTGTTGGCACGGTTTGCGCGACAAGGGCGTATAGCGCTCGGAGTTAGTAAGAACTCCGGCATGACTGTGATGATACGTAAACAGCATATGAGTTGGAGTTCCATTCTCTGCTCAAGCGCTCATCGACATTTCCGAAGGGCCCACGTAATCCATTTCTAAAAGCACCCTCGGCGAATCCTGCCGCAATCCAACGGTCTTGCCGGCACTGAGCCCGAGTAACATGCCGGCCACCCATCTTCCTGGCGCGTGGCTCGCCTTCCAACACACCGACTGCCACAGTGTATCCAGTACGTTGTAGAGCAATAGCATCCCGCAAGTCGTCAAGAGTCTCAGTTCCGCTTAGAATCCGCAAAATGGAACGCGCTGCTTCACCTCGAAATGTGACACGATGGCTTGTCGATCCCCGTCATTTTAACACTGTTGCACCCATATCAAACCGGTAGTGCCTATGTTGAGGGCACTACTTTGTCGGAGCTGAAATCACTACAGCGACAAGTCGGCTTCTTCCTACAATCAACGTTAGCCACCTTTGTTTTCTAACGCTCATGATACCACGCGAACTTTTATTTTCCCGCAACCACAAAAGGCGCATCTTGGAAACGCCCAGGCCCTCCATTCCCCACTGCCTCCTCGGCCTCGTGCCATTGCTGATCGACAGCCGTGTTCTTCACTTGGCACTGCAAGTTCATGCAACGTGTCACGACGGCATCTGAATTATACGTCGTTCGCCTTCATTTATCCCATTTCTTACCCCCTATTAATGGAACTCTACACCACCTACGTCTCTTTCTACTTTTCTTTCGGCCTCGTGTTGCCCGGTAGGCAACACGGTTTGTAATCAGTAGATCGTTTTATGGGGGGTGTCACAGGATTTGCCAATCTCTGCTCACCGACAGCGCTCAGTTGATCCGTTTCACATTTCCTGTGTTACCGAGGCAAGCATGGATTTCGACAATCACCACAACTTTAACGTTATTAGTAACCTGCCGCCATTCTGGTCATTTACGCCACATGGATGTTGCTTCCCTCCTTCCGATGCCTCGCCCTATAAAATCGATCTTGTCAGGGACCATAGGCTGCATCATTTCCTCTTCCCCACCGTTAACACCTTCGTACGCAATGTCGAGCGACTTGACAACACAATTCCCTCAGAACCTACGTTATCAACAGGATTGTCACCTCGGCCACGTACAATACCCAGAGTCAAGTGACGGCCATGCCATCTGTCTATCTCAAGTACCAGTACGCACCGTGTCACCATCAGTGTATGTATATGTTATCTCACCGTCATCGGGTTATGGCAGCTCACTTTCATTTCCAACTTTAGAAATAGCACCCCTCTCCCCCTTGTTGCCTATTTGCATGGAGTAAGCGGCTTTCCATAGATTTTGATGCTCTCTGATTCGTCCATCCCTAGACTGGGAGAGTCGTCGATTTACCATCGGACAACGTCGCTGAAAATGGAACGTTGTCTGCTGTAAGTTTCACGCATGTCAAGTAACCTGACTGTCCTGACTCAGATGAAGGTTCCTCCATCGTTCGATCGGGCCCCGACTGCGGTATCGTGGTATCAAAATACGACCTGGAGTAGTCAGTATAATCAAGCGAACTACCCTGCTTCAACATCGTCGGCGATTTACGCTGCTGAAGATGGTTATTCCACCCTCAACCAACCCCACTACAACCACAACAGAGCTCATATTGCCACATATAGACCCATTCAGCTTCCCCACCATCCCATCCCTATTCCAATTACTCAAGCCCACACTTCCTTTCCGAGTGACTCTGCTGATATGCTCCTCGTTGATGCTATTCCGCCTCATTACACGCAGGATATGTCACCCTGGGCAGTGCAATACTCATCGGGATACATGCAGGACAATGGGAACGCTTCGACGTTTGGCGAGCCGACCTTCGTTCATCGTGCACCCGCTGGAGCTACGGTGAGCCTGTCCTCCACCCCTGCCGCTCGCAGTTGTATTGTGCCCCTCCACGGCTGGGCAAACAATCATGAGAAGGCGAACGGGCACGAAAACACCTTGGGTCCTTACTTAGACGTATCATCATGGTTGACGCCTCCAAACCTGGTTATGCCTCCACTTCAGGGACTGTGTCCTTCGGGCCACATGGACAGTGAGAGTGTTCCAACGCCTTTAGAATGGACAGCAAGTCCACCCTTGTTTACCAGCGAACCCTATCCCCATCCAAACAAACCCACCGAAGTGAGGCACCCACAGATTGTCTTCTCCATCTAACTCACTTCCGTTACCTCAGATCACATCCGGTATGCCTCACAACCTTCTTTACACACTTCCAACCCAATCTCAAGCCAACTCGCATGCGGAGGTCATAAACTTGCATGCACCACCGTGGATGGTGCCATCCCCAAACCCACCCCTTCCATCGCCGAGCGAGATGTATCCGCACAACAGTTCCTCTTACAATGGAAACGGTAGTCTTTCAATACCCTCGGTACCACTAGTGGCAGACCATCCTCCCACTGAATTTGAAATCGACCCACTTGAGGCAATCCGCGATCGTGGTCGTGCCAGATCTCTCTACCGCACGAAAACGAAAAAAATCTCGCCTGCTAGCGAGTTAATCTCCACCCGTTGCGCGGGTTATATTACCAAAAACCAATCACGGAGCCGGGTGAGACCGTCCGCAGTACGCCGGCTTTGCGACAGGAAGGTACGGGCCCGCTGTGGCTGGATAAATGAAGATGGTAGTCCGTGTGGTGCACCGATTACATACGCTAATTGTGCAGACCATTTTGCCGTTGTCCACGGTATCAAGGACAAGGCTGCGGATGTTAAAGTACACTGCCGTTGGTGTACGTCACATGTGAAAAAGAAGGTCAAACGAAAAAACATACTCAGGCATCTGAGGGAGGTACATTTACGCTGCCGTCGCTCGAAATAACAGAATTCATGATTACTATATTGACATCGATAATACAGCCCCTTCTCCAATAGAGCACCATCGGTTTTCAAGTACATTCTCCTGCAAACTTCCGTACTAACGATTCTGCGGCATGTCCCTTTCATATAAAAATACACTAGCCAGTAGAATACACTCCAGTAGAGTACACCCTGTAATATGCCTTGGGTGGGCACTGCCGCCAACTGGGCCAGGTAGCATGGTCTTCTGTAGTCACTAGTCTGGCAAGGGAGATGCAGGAAGAAGCTCACATCACCACGTGCTATCAATAATGAAACAAAAAATACAGTATCAAACAAAGCACACAACAACGGAATCGCGGATAAACATTCTGTATTTATAGAGGCATTGCGCATGATATACGCACAACTCACATGGGCGAAGTCCCCTGCATAGTGATCTTCATGGCACACTCTTCGAGGGAACCCGAAGTAAGGCGTTGAGGATCCGTGGGGCGTGGTCCGTGAGGGAGGGCATTGAAATGAGACTACATACGCATAGAAGGGGAAGAAGGCCCGTCGGTTAGGCGGGCTATCGACGCAAGTGTTTGTCAGAGATGAGGTAGGGTGAGAGGGAGCTCGAGTAACGGATCAGGACATGTCATTGCTTCTGCCTACAGTGATCACAGCAGTGCTGGATATGACACCGGTAAAAAACAACGTGCGTCGTTGTCGGATACATTTCCACTGCGATGTCGGTGGCGAGCGTGAGGTAGACAGGAACCTACAGTTGGTCAATGACAAGTGTTGCTGTAGGATACCAATTCTGAGCACATTATGGAACACACATCATGCGGATCCTGAAAGTATTGGAGTAAGCGAAGCAAGTAAGCCTAGTAAGTAGTAACAGGGAACATCAGGAAAGTTACATGGAGTCTAATGTGTCTGGGTGTGTCTGGATCAGACAGGTCAGACACTTCAGACACTCCAGATGTCTGACATCAGCTAAATGAATGTAATGCCAAGAGTTGAACTGAATTGAATTAAGGTTTGTCAGACAACCTCAGACAGAATCAGACATCCAGACAGATTAGACTGGATGTAACTTTGCTGATGAAGAAGGACAAGGGAACGGCGACACGCAGGCGCACGTTCACAAGCCCGATGGCAAGTTCCTTCCGACTGAAGACGGCACCCAAACGTCCGGGAAAACGGCTCGGCCGTGGTTGGCAATTCCGTATCGCTAGGTGCCTTGCCATGCACAAGTAACACAAGAACGACTGTACTATCGGTGGGTGTCCACGAAGGTCGAGCTTCAAATTCGGAATCAGTCTCTCACACAGCCACCCTATTACGTCAGATGCACTTTTTTTCCTTTTCATGCCACTTGCCTCGAGTTTAACACGAGGCCTAGCCTGGAAGAGCTCGCAACACCAGGTAAGTTGGATTTTTCAAGGTAGTCCTAATTATATTGGAAAGTCGCGCGTTGTACACCGCAATATCTACAGCACTAACATGTTGACCAGGGCATTCGCTGTTGTACCAGTTGCATGTAGTGCGTCTTCTGGTCCAGAAAATGGAGCTCATCTTTTCAGACTTGCTAACCTCCCTGAAACAACCAAGCGGAGCTATTGTACAGGAATATCTCACTTGACGCGGAACTATATATGTAGGGCTCTTGAGGCTTGGATCGACAGTATGTGCCAATTTCACCCCTCCCGCGACCCCCGGTTTTTTTGGTGCCGACTCTTGGCTTTGGAAACACATCCAGTTGTGGATCGCATTGGGTGTTTCAAGTTATCGTGATGTCAAATTTCTGGCACAACGTCTCCTTATGTTGACTTTCATTGACTAGTTTGTCCCCGGGACTTAGAAAGTGACTGTTACCACGGTCGGCTATACAACGCAGGTAGTTTTGAGACGTACTTTCGAATAAGTCTGATTCCAGAACTCTCTTGGACTGTAGCATCTTATAGCTTGTTAATATCCTTCGGTAGATGGGCCGTACCGTGGTCTGCGCTGATCCATGTGTTCATCCTGTTATCGGTCGACTGCTAAGGCTGACGGTGGTCGCGGGTGGAAGCCTCTCCTTCAGGTTCAAAATGTTCACCCTGCCTAAACTGGTTGGCCTTGCTCTGGTATCTCCTTCAGACGCGGACGGTTGGCATCCCCCTGCTCGTTTGTACAAGACACGATTCCATCAGATGCAACGTGGACACCTCGTTCCAGCTCTTCCATCATTTTTCGCACGGAGAATTACATATTACATGTAAGGCCTAGTCTCCGTTAGTAATCCCGTTTCCCCATTTCTGCGTCATCGAGTGTCATAGGCAAATTGAGTAAGTCACTGCTTTCCAACTTTTCCCACACCACACGTTGAAATATGCTAGAGGCGCTCTCGCCTACTGGTGCTGATAGACAAGGCGCCCCAGCGGTCATAGGTGGTGATTGCTCCCTACCGAAATATTGTCCATCATACCCGTGCAAGTGAGCGTTGACTGTTTGCAAGCTTCCGGTACAGCGGGTGAGCCACCATCCCTGCCGTAGTAAACAGAGTTGAGTCGCAAGCACTCCATACGGAACGATACAGACGTGTAGTCCACTCATACTTCTCGTCGTCGAAGCGGCCAAAACTGGGTGCCACACCATACGCCACGCCTGCGGTGGTTCCACTTTCCGAGAGCGTAGTGATGCCAAGGTGTTCGACATTTGGAATAAGTCTGGCACAAACTAGCCCCTTGGCTTGTTTGTTTTGTGTCTTCTCTCACTGCCGGTGATGGCGACCAAAGACCGAAAATGGTCCACGTGTGCAAGGAGGGGCAGCGACAGCACGGAAAGTGGAGTTCCCTTAATTTGTTGCTTTAGAAAACACGTAGAGGGAACGAAAGAAAAGTACATCTGCAGAGCAAAGTAAGTCACATCCCAATGAGCCATGGAAGATCTGAACTTCAGGGCTATGATCGATTCTAAATAGTAGGTAAGTGCTCCTCAGATAAGACGTGAATCCTCAAGGTCTTCATTTCGTGCGGCGCTCTTCAAGTTACATCAACTATATCTGGTGAGTCGCATGATCGGAGAAGCCAGGTGTGTATGACTTATAATGCATCACTTACGTGTTACTATGAACTGTCAGTCCCCCAATCCGTGAAAACGAGACCAGCGATCTGACAAGTTTATTCACTAGTCAGTTACCGTCCACTGCACATGCGTTTCTGGATCGACTCACACGAGAGACCATCGTGTCGTGATCAAGAACATGAGAAGTACAGTTCAGCACTAAATGTCCTTTGCTATTGTGCGTATGTATCTTGGCCTACTTGCAAGATTTGTTGAGGATTCCGGATCCGCCGCTCTTTCTCCTCTCAGTCAACGATTGTCCTTTTGTTCAAGCTGTGTATATTTCAATTGTTCGAAAAAGCGCCATAGCACCGTTCTAGTTTGTTTCCTTCGCGTCGATGAATCCCCCAGCGGTCTGACGGTCAGTACGGGTGCCAACTGGTAGCGAAGGTTTACCATGGAATAATCTCCCCTCTCATCGATCGGTCTGTTTCATCCCACCCCTGGAGGACGATCGCCAAACACAGGTAAGGTCAGCTATCCTTGATGAACGACCAGCACCGCCCCCTCCGAAACAGGCTTGTCAAAAAGAGCGACCGCTTGGACTCGTGTCTGGTAACGTCGCTTGCTAGGTGTACATGGGTTGGGATGTATTGTATCTCAATAATGTGAACCGACAAGTTGTTCTGAGAAAGGGCGACGGGGTGTCGCTAGCGCACGTGACAGGCAGTATAATATCGATATGTACAGGACGTCAGGAAAGTAGCGCGTTGCGGAGAGTTCGTGGACAAGCCGAGACTGCAAACCGGGCACGAGATGAGTAGCCGGATGACCGGCGTCAAGTCGATGTGAACGAAGACCCGGATGAGATGATAGACCATGTACATTGAAGAATTGCCTAGACCGCTCAAGCGATCGAACAGGGTGAACCAGCACTACAAGTATTCTCTGAGGGGTCGCGAATCCGTAGTAGCTAATACGTGCTTTCCCTTCCTGGGGTTACATCTTGTGAGTACATACATACATTTGTAAACCAGAGGCCAGCCTGAGGTCCACAAATACTCCTAGGTACAATACAAATACTAAACATGCGACACGAACTATGGTAGATAGACAAGTGATGCCAATACCATAACTCGTATGGCAAAGCAAACGACATGGAAGGAACGGACTTTGATATAAGACGCAAAACAAACGGTGAAGAGCAAGAGAGCACGTATCACTGACGCACAGCTAGTTACATATTAGTAGAGCCAATTAGATAGATGAGAGCGTGCATTTCCCAACCAGTTAAACCTGTTGGTGAAGAAATTGCAACGGTCCCGACCGCAGGGAGGAAAGAAACACACGTGACACTGTTCACGTGAGGAAAAGAAATCGATCAGTCGCTAGCGCCAGTGCAACGAACCGTGTATACCCAAATCTCGATTATCCTAGCGCGAGCAGTGCAGATGGACCTCTCTCATATGCCTCACAAAGTTTTTGCGCAAGACTACCTTTTCTGAAGGACACCAGCGGCAGATAACCTTGAAATGCCATGCCATATCCCGGATACCGTGGACATCGGAAAAATGGTGTGCGCAATGGTCAGGTATGATAGGAGCCCTGCATATTTCGCCGTCGTCACTGCGCCATCCACACGCAATACCGGGCACATTGAGATGAAAAACCGAGCGTTCTTCGGGCAATTGTATTGGAGTTTGTGGCTGACTTCCACCCTGTGTACGAGAGACTTGGTCGTACGAATGAAGCTCGCGGGGTGACAGGGAGTGTTGGTCCGGAGGCAGCGACGACTGCAGTCGTGGGCCCACAACCTCTCTTTCAACAAAATTTCCACGGGCGCCGTAATCATTGGGAAAGTATGCTGGATGATCGTCAAAGGAATGTGCTCCGTGATCGGGGAGAGTGGGGTATTGGCGGTCGCTGGGGATGTGTATCATGCGATTGTTGATGGTGTCTGTTGTATGCAATCTCATTCCACTTCCAGCATGGAATTCCGGAAAGGCTAGGAAACCTACGGGATTCGTGCGGAAGGAGTGAGCAGGTAAGGTGGTTTCGAAGTGTCCTTGCGGGAACTGAAAGGGAGGGACCGAGCTGGGCATCACAAAGGGATACATCGACATGTGGCCGTTAGTGGTGGGGTAAGAGGTTGGACTAGACTGGGACGGGGTTGGGAAAGGTGCCAGGAGGGGTGTTCTAAGGCGCGGAGAGGATTAGATGGACAAGACTTGTTAGA
This sequence comes from Pisolithus marmoratus, assembly GCA_024613145.1. Classification (NCBI taxonomy): domain Eukaryota; kingdom Fungi; phylum Basidiomycota; class Agaricomycetes; order Boletales; family Pisolithaceae; genus Pisolithus; species Pisolithus marmoratus. The sequence goes on along the minus strand of JANFAE010000631.1, from coordinate 30,363 downwards.
GAAGTGACCTACTGCATTATCTCTTGCGTTGTAAAACCGGAAGGAATCTGACCCGAGGCTTCCATCATTGTTCGGATCTGTTCTCGTCGTGATGGAATATTGTCGCTGGTGAAGCCATCCGACGGAGGCAGTGCCTGAGGCGGGGGAAAGGACAGGCTTGAAAGCTGCGACGATGGTGTGTTTGAGTTGACCGCCTGGTGGAATGAGTGACCGTGAACGGGGGGCATGGAGTTAGTGGTTCCAGTGAACCCAAGCCCTAGATTTCCGAATGCTGAACTGTTCCCGTTATCCTGCGAGAATCTTGACGACTGTCCCATAGCATAGAGCAGTGAGTGCGACGGGGAAATCGTGGCACCATAGTCCGTGGAGTGGCCGTTCGATACCTGATTTACGAAGGGAAAAACCTTCATCTAGATGAGCACGCGAAGGGTACTTGCGAAACTTACGATAAATGATGCTTCATTGTTGCCGCCCCGTGTTGATGTGGCCTGCGCAGTAGACGCATCGGAAAGTGCTGCAGCATAATCGTAGCCGAGATTGCAATGCTCTTGACGAGCTAGGTTCTGAATGTTGGACCGTTGACGTGCTTGGCCCTGCATGATGGTAGCAGTGGCAATCTGGATCTTTCGTTATCCACAGTAGTTTGTACCGACAGTGTTAACGGCAGGTGAGACGGGACGGAAGGAAGGAAGGGAAAAGATCGATACGTGTCGAACGTTTGACTGTCCCGGGAATCAAAGCATATCTCCTCGACGATGAGGGAAGTGGATCTCTGGAGGGGTGAACGACCGCCCTCCATGACGAATGCAAAGCTACGCTCCATGAACGAACACGCTGCAGCACTCCATTGCGAGCTGGAAAGCAACAAAAATCATCAACTAACATTCAGACCAGGAATGGTCCACTTACCGCGCAGAGGGGATGAAGGATAGAGTTATTGCGCCCACGCTGCAACGCTCCCTGAAAGCCGGGAAGTAGACGTAGGAGTGTTCAGGTCGACATGCAGCGCGGACCTACTAGCAGCTGATGCCATTCATGGATGTAAGCAGCCATGAAACCTTCTGGATGTAGTGTAATGAAAGTATTCGAAAACTGACTTCGTTGTTCGCTGAAGAGAGGTCAAGCGGAGGCTTATCGCGTCCATGCCATCGATAAGGTGTGAGCCAATCAGAAAAACAGGCAGGGCCCACCACTGAGTCATGTCTTCTCCAAGCCCTCCCTTCTGAAACACCTTTCTGAGTCTGGCTTGTCATTGAGATGGCGTCACGTCTCTCTCTCAAATCAAACGGACCACTTTTAGACCAAAGATTATTGATACTCCACTCGAGCAAGGTACCCCCGAGACGTCATATGCACCAAACAATCACTCCTCTTCGTCATGTCTCGTGGATGAAGACTACTATACGTAGCAAAACATCGGTACAACGCTCTCAGAGCCTAGCTTGTCATCTCGACCACAATGCTGCGACACCTGACCACGGGGTTGTATGCGGGAGCCGCAATCATATGTCATTTCATCGACAAGGTTACTGTCATTCCACCATCCAATCTTGCAGGTGTCCTAATATGTTACTTGAGTTGCCGAGTCGTCGGACTTTACTCCACCCCCCCTTCTGGCGTCCAATTCGAATCTAGTTAGCCGTCTAAACGGAAAACAAGATGCATGCCGCCCTCTACTGATCTTGCCGTCCTCGCACCACATTACCAGAGTGTGCAACTCGCGTTATAGTTGGGCTTTGTTACTAGCGAAGATGGAGCATCATCGATGTATCGTAAGTTCCACACGTGCAAATTATCCGTAAGGTCCTCCTCATCCACATCAAAGTTTACTTCTTGGTCAGTCAGACTCGTGGCCACTGGAACACGCAGGATCATCCTTCCAACCATGTCACGAACCACAATTCCATCCTTTCCTCACCGCACACGAGCAGACAGTCGTCAGGACACCCACCAACATTTTAGCATCTGGGCATCTAGCCCGTGGTCATGACTCTCAATCCCTCTCTTCCCCTCACTTCAGGAACTGCATCCGTCGGATGACCTCACCAACAACAACGTGCCATGGCAATTAGAATTGTGAGCGAACGAAGGGCGACATGACCGTCGACATGACAGTCTGGTTCGAAGTTGATACTAACAAGTAGGTGCATGTGTTGAAAGACTATATACTATGTGCCTTGTGCAGCACACATGTACGCTTCGATCGTACATGACATACCTGCAACAAGAATAGTAGGTCACTTATCCAGAACGTCTTGTCCAGCTAATTCACCCCGTGCTTTAGAATACACCTCCCGATGGCCTTCTCGTATGTATGTCCAAACCAAGTGCTGTCGCGGGTGGTTCTTGCCTCTTACGACCACGCATGTACTAAGGGTTGCAGTTCCGTGTGGAGTCCAGCGGAACTTGGGGCAGAAAACAATCACATCGCCCAAGCTTCCTAAATCCCAGTTTGCTGAACGTTTCTATCAGTGCACGACCAAAAGCATCTATCACCCCCCAATCCAAGCTGCGGACGCATATATAAGTTCCGTTGCTAAACCTGTCGAGAAGAGTGACGGATATACATACACTCCGCGTCAATCACGGACTTAGTTCTTCCCTCGCACGCACGCACGCAAATCCTTCTCAAATTAGCATGCAGTTCTGTAGATCTCGAACATCTTCCATATCACGGGAGACTTCGGGTGGTCCAAGGTTGCCTATCTAGGACTGCGAGGCCTGATGAGCCGGCAGTTCCGGGAAATGGCGCGGGTCTGATAATCCTGGCGGTGTAGCACGAAGTCCACAGAGAAGTTGCAAACCGACTCTGCATGAGGCAGAAGAGTAGTCTATGATGACCAAAACAAGTGCGTCAGCTACATGCGTGGTCTCCATCCCAGAAATTACCCACAAGCTTCATAGCAAACCACGTAACACGCCCTTCAATCCCTAACTCCCTGGCGAAATGATGACCGAAGTCAGCCACTGTATCGGCGCTGCGGACAATTTACGTTTTCTCAATGGGTTGTTCTATACTCGAGACCACTGCCTTCCGTTGCTACATTGGCTTTCATGGTGTAGCCTGACAGCGTATCTTTGTACTCACATCGTAAACGCTGAATGGGTGGCGAAGTGTCCTACTGTCTCCGTCCACGTACGACGACGAAATTGTGGGTAAACACTCTTGCGAGGTATTAGATATAAAGTCAACTTACGTGGGCAAGGAAGCCCCGCGCATCATGGTCTCCACGGCAAGCCCTACTAAAAGAACCCGAAGCAAGTGGTCGAGGATCTGTGGGGCAAGGTCTACAAGGAAGGGTATTGAAATGAGACAATGACTGGGCTTGGGCTTCGACGTACGTGTGTGTCCGGAGATTTCGAGTGACAGATCAGGATATGACTTTGCGTTTACCCACACACTGATCGCAGCTGAGGTTGCAGTAAAACGCAAGTCCGGCTTTTGCAGGTGTAACGGCACTCCAATGTTGGTGATGTTGGTGGACAAGAGAAGGATAAATCGTTGACACGGATGCAAGTTTCTTCCGACGAAGGCGGCTTTCGAACTTCCGGGAACAATTGGGCTCCACATGTACAGTCGGGAATTGCCGCGACTGACTTCACAGCTAGTACAAACCTTAAAATCACAGTGCGTGTGTTCGCCTACCTACAGTAGGTACTTCGTCCGTTATCGCGAATAACATGTACCTTACTCGTCACGCCTAGCCAGAAAGCTCTTTCCCGCTGCGTACCTCACGATGCAGCGCAAGTGACTTGCACAATCTCCAGTCCCAAGTCACCCATTATGTAAACGGGTTTCGGCCCGACAGCACGGAATACTTGGTAAGATGTGTTGAAAGGCTTATGTTTTCGTTCTCACCTCAATTTATTTCTCATTACTATGATTGATCCTACAATATCGGTGCTGATATCTCGGACAGCCACCGTGCCTGGTGTCTACCGTATAAAAAGGCCACCGTAGCGTACAGCATGGGCACGCTTTTCCTACCTTCGACTTGTCTGGAAACCCGAGTAGTCTTCCGAAAGTTTCTTATCCTTATCGCTGTGACGGCTTTGCAAGTGATTCACTTCGCATAGACGTTACAACAGTTTTCTACCACCGCCCCAAGTTCTGCACGAGTGCTCTTCGAGAGAACTCTCACAGCCAGTGAAGGGCTCTTCTAAAGAAACCAGTATTGCACTTCTCAAGCCTGCCGCGTCCTCTGATTCGGAAATCCGGAGCTTATCCTTTCAGTCTTAATACCCCCGCAAAGACTCAGCAGTGCTATTGTCCAGGAATCCCCATTCTGCACAGCGGTGCGTGCCCCTTCCATGCCCACCAGATTTCTGGTGCAGACCGCGACATTGTCACATTACTTGTTTCAAGTCATCTTGATGTCAAGACTCTGGTTTCATTGACTGATTACTCTTGATACTTGAAAGCGACCGTCACCGCAGTAAAAAGGCAATCTCGCACCTGTAAGTCTGAGATTTACCTTTGAACAGGGTCCCGATTGCAGAGTTTTCTTGGACCACTGTGTCCTTCCGCTGTGGATGTCCTTCGACAAGTGGGTATGAGCTGTATCGTGTTCATGTACTGATTATATCTTCATTCTCTTAGCGGTCAGCTGCCAACGCTGATGGTGAGGAAGCCTCTCCTTCAAATTCAAAATATACGGTCTACCTTCGCCGATTTTCGGCCCAATGCTTAGCGTCGACATTGTTCTTGCTTAAGTACCTCCCTCGGATGCGGGCGGTTGACACCACCCTGTTTCGTCTGCACACGACATGATTCCCTAAGATACTACGTTAGCCTCTTGTCCCTGCTCTTTCATCTCGTCATCTGCTCGCAATGAAAACCACATCCTTCGTGCGTGGTCCCTTCTCCCTATTTTTCCATCATCAGGAATGTCGCAGATACTAGTTCTGAAGACCTGAACGAACAAGTCACCGTCGTCCAACTTTTCCCACCTCCCACAATTAGGTCGCGCAGGAAGTACTTTCACTTGTCGATGCTGATAACTGAGCACGGGCTGACCTATTCATGATGATACATTTAAGTAAATAGTATAGACACGGTGCCTAGGTACTATCCCTCCTCGCGAAGTGACACAACTACACCTGCTCCGACGAGCCCCCACTCGACTCTTTGGGTGCACGGACAGGTTCGCTGGTTTGATTTATTTCAGGTCGAATCATTGCGGTTTAAGCTGGAGGTGTCGTACTTAATGCATGAAGGGACAAAATATGCCGACCCGTCCGTGCATTACAAGGAGGCCCAACTAGGCCCAACTAGTAGTACAAAAATCACGGGAATAAATATGCAGGTAGACATGCTGTTATACTGTTACTACTACCCATACCAAGTCCATTCGAAATTCCAAACCAAACGGTACATATGTAACAAGAATATTAACCAGTACGCCACATCTATGAGGGAGCGCGTCACAGACATTCACCCTGATTGATCTCGCCTCTTCCTCCTCCTCCCCTTCTTTTTTACCAAGGTACCCAAGCCTCCTATCCCCGCACGTGGGAGCTTCATGTGTACTTCCCTTATATGTCAGAAGACACCTTTCGTGCTATTTCTCGCGTAACTAGATCCTTGCAATCGAAGCCAATTAACACATCGCAACGCATTCCATTCGGGTTAACCCAGCCGCGATTACGATGGTTATGCCCATGAGGATGGTCTACGGCTGGGAGCCCTGAAGGGGGTCTCCACGAGTGTGGGGTGAGCGATTGGACGTATGTAGTTCGTAAGGAGGATGAGCTGCATCTGAGGATGAGGACGACGGCAAGTATGAGCCAGAAACTGGAGCCATCCTTGCATGGTCGTCTACGAAGGCATAGGTCATGCCTGTCGTGGAATCGTGGATTACTGGCATATGCATAGTGGTCTCTACAGAGGAGCTGAAAGGGGCTGACGGATTTGTGGGTATTCTGGTACTCTCGCCACCACAGCGGTATGAGGGGTGCGACTCTTGAGGGGCAGGCATGGCCGAGTTTGATGGCACCAAGCACGATACCTGGGAGTCAGAGCCGAAACCTGCCCGGAATTGCCTTCATTTGCATCAAAAGATCCATAGTCGTCTACCACCTCAGAGGTCATCTCCACTGTGAGATCATCGAGCACGTATGCTAATCTGTGCTCTAAGGGAACTGATAATGAGCAATCGATATACGCTGCGCGATCGTCGACAGTGCTTGTGTGAGCGGTGGAGAAAGAGGTTGAGTTTGGCTGAGTTGGAGTTGGAGCAAACGGTGTCAGATGTGTTCGAAGGCAAGGAGCGAAAATAGATGGACGAGACGTGTTGGAGAAGTTACTTACTGTTGCATTGGTTGAGTTATAAAACCGGAATGGGTACCTGAATGTTGAAACGTTCCAGTTTTCCTGCTGGTACCTTGACGGAGGTCCTATAGCTTGGAGTTCTGCATAATTTGTTATATGGGGGACATGGTCGGGGGCATGATTCAGCGTGCTCTAGTAGCTATGACCCTGATCGACGAGGGGAGAAGCATAGACCACGATAAGAATAGGAAGAGTGATCATCGCGTGTGGAACTTACAGATAATGCCCCATTTTCGCCTTCAATATTGCCTGAAGGTGACGTGGCTGACGCACTCTGGGAACGTAGTGAGGGCTGAGGAGAATGGCAACGTTGGCAGAGAGTGGGCTTATATCATAGCCGGCTAGACTCGAATATGGCGTCTGACGTTGAGAGGGTACAGCTCGACAACCTGGCTTCTGTGGTGCGGCATCTGCAGTGACAGTGGTAAACAGCTTGCGGAGCTTCTGGGAGACAGCGGAAACATCGCTAGAAGGAACGGTGAGTTAGCAGAAAGTGAGGGAGAAATGACAGTCACTATGTAGATACGTGGTGCTGCGGTTCCCACACATCGATGGCACCGCGGTGCTTGTGGTGAGCTGGACTCTCAAAATGTTGTACCATCGATGTGCTCGGCAGCGCACGAACTGGCAACGGAAAGGGCATTTCGCTCTGCAGCGTAGTTTGCCAGGACGACGGAGGCGCGTCAGACATGGCGGATGGAAGGAGAGATACACTTGGTGGTGGGTATGGTTGGATCCTTATATAAGGATGTGGTTTATTTTTGACGGGCGAACATGCTGCAATCGCGAGCCATGGTAAATATTGACCAATAGGAACTGATGCAGAGGGAATGGAGAGAGAGAGAGAGAGAGAATTTCTATATTTATATACCGCAACAAGTAGACTGCTACTAAGACGCGGTGCCCGAGGGCCAGTATAGTACGTTGTGAAGTATGTACTACCTAAAGGTAATTGTGGAGTAAAACGTGTAGTTTATAGTTAGCGTATGAGGTATATGAATATGCACATTGTCAAGCGGTGATGAACGTATTATTTCGTGACGTTCTGTGAATGAAATGAAACTAAGAAAACGACATTGGCTTTACTCTGATGATGAGAACGGGTGCGGGCTGTTGCGGCTTGGATCGATTCTCCTCAACTTCTTGAAGGCATTTGTTTCCTTGAGGAAATCGGAGAGGGCTTCTATTCCTTTCTCCGTTCCTAAGATATCCGTTACGACGAGGTCTTCTGATGCGGAGCGTAATATGTTTCGGCTGGACTCGTAGGCAGGGCACGTTGCCAGTATATGTTCGCGAGTTTGGAGATGTTCACCACATGGGCAGGAGGCATTCTCTGTGGGGACAAAAGTGGAATAGTACTCGCCTGTGAAGGCATGTCCCGTTCGACTTTGAATAAGCCTTCCGTATATTTCCCGTTTAGAGTCGCAGAAATGGTTACGGGGTTTAAGTGATGGGGGCAAGCGATCTGCGGGCGCGAAGAAACTGTTTACTTTTAAAGTGTTGCGCCAGTGTGACGTCCATTCCTCCAAGAGGAGAGTTCGTGATTGGTGCCTTTCAAACGCATATGAAGTGGTGGTGTTAGCGTTGTCGGGAAGTGGCGCCGCTGTTGCTTCTTTAGCTAAGGCATCCGCTTTCTCATTCCCCTTAATATTGGAATGCCCAGGGATCCAGGAGATACGCAGATGGTTCAGGGCGTTGTTGCCGAGAAACGTGTTTATAGTGTCTCGTATTTGTATAACAACGTGTCGTGAGGTGAGGGGAGGGGAGGAGCCTGATATTGCCTGGATCGCTGCCTGGTTGTCTAGGAAAGTATGGATGTGGTGTATGTCATGCGCGTTTGCATATACGATCGCTTCGTCCAGTGCTCTTGCCAGTCCCATGAGTTCCGCATCGAATACCTCGTTTTTGCCTCCGAGGTTTACTTTGCCACTTATGACTTCGTGGGTGAGGTGAAAACCGACCCAGCCGGTCCCAACTTTGCGATCGCCGTCCTTGATCTTCAGAGAGCCATCCGTATATACGAGTAAACACTGTCTATCTGCACTAAGATTAAGTACAAGTTCATTGTGTTTCTTAGCGGCGCGTTTTCTATCTTTGACGTTGTCTGTCGATGTCGGGTTGATTGATAGCCTGGTGTTATATTTATCACAGAGGTCATCCCAGGGCGGGATGGAGAAGATGTCGATGTGTGGGATGAGGGGGTCTGTTAGGCTGGCTATATTTTGGAGACGTGTGGATTTGGTTTTTCTGGGGTGTCGATGCGTATCGCGAGGTCTTTTGTTCGGGGGGAGGGGCGGGGCATGATCCGGTGGGTTGTGGCCTCTCCATATTTGAGGTAGCCGCATAATGACCGGGTTGTTACGGGGAAGTTTGTGCAAGCGGGTCGCATAGTTTCTGTTGATGGCGTTGAGGTAGAAGGGGATTGGTGGAGTTGCGCTTTCAATTTCAAGCGCTCGCGTTGGGGTGGTCCGAAAGGCGGCGCAGATATGGCGTAGGCAGTTGTTTTGGACAACGGAGAGCTTGTTGGCCAGTAGTTTTTGTCCAGTCCACCAGACCGGGCTTGCGTACGTCATAACGCTGCGGGTGCATGCGTTATAGATAAGACGGAGACGGGATTGATGGAGTCCTCTGACCGTGTTGGCTAACATCGTTATTCCAGTGGCAACGCGCTGTGCCTTTGAGGTAACCATTTGTACGTGTTTACGGAACGATAATTTGGAGTCGAACCATATGCCTAACCACCTGATGGTTTCTGCGTGATTAACGCGGTGGGAGGCGTTATGGTATGTTAGGTCGATATGCGGGCGTGTTTCTTTACGGCGCCTAGAGAAGTGGATAAGCTCTGATTTGGAAAGCTCGATTGTCAGGCCGAGGTTTTCCAGAATACGGGTGACCGTGCAGAAACAGTCTCGTAGGATGGAGACATTGAGATCTAGACTCACGGATGAGGCATAAAGGTTGCCGTCGTCTATGTAACCTAGTAATGCCACAGGGGCCGCTTTGGAGGCGGGGAGACCCAGGGGAATCGTGCGCGTTGACAGTTTTTGGTGGAACTCTTCGTATAGTGAGCTAGCGTAGACGATTGATAACGCTGGGGAGATCGGGGAGCCTTGTGGGATGCCGTTGGTTACTGGGTTAGACGGTGACAGTTTACCATCTAGGCAAATTGCTGCTTCGCGTTCTGCTAGGAACGACGCGACCCATTTGACCATCGGGATGGGGAGGTTTTTTTGGCGTAGTACGCTGGTTAGTTTGGCGTGGTTGACACAGTCAAAGTAACCCTTGATGTCGAAAGTCAGACACGAGGTGACGAACCCATGGTTGCGGGCTGCTTCGATGTCGTTTACGAACGTCAGAGCAGCATCTACTGTAGAGCTGCCTGGGCGTCCGCCGAACTGGGTCGGGGGAACTAGACCGTAGACGTGGATCCATGATGTAAGACGACGGGCCATGACTGCTTCCAGGACTTTGCCCAGGCATTCTTCTAGTTGAATAAGGCGGTACGCTCTAGGGTCAGAATAGTCTGGTTTGCCCGGTTTGCGCAAGGCAACTGCAATGGTTTTGCGCCATAACCGAGGATGGAACCCTGTATTAGCGCAGCGGGATATAAGAAGGTAAACTGGGGTGGCGTCAGCTTGCCAGGCCAACCGTAACGCAGAATATGTGATCTGGCTAGGTCCGGGAGCCTTCTTGCAGCTCGGGGAAAAGATAGCGTGCCGGACTTCAGAATACGTCACATGGGGCCATGGGATATCGTCTGGGAGGGGGTTGACGAGGTCTACATGGTCCACTTGTAGCGGTGGCGGGCGTTGGAAGAGTGTTTCTCTGAGGGTGTCGCATTTCTCTTGGTGGGAAATGGCTTTCGGCCTATCCACGCCACGGTTAATGGCTGGGGTTGGGTACTGGCGGATACCTTTGGGCCATTTCGTGAAGTTCCACACCTCATTCGGGTCAGTTTTCTGCAGTTCTTCTTCTACCCATTTTTTCTTTGCTTCTCTAACCTTCCTCTTGAACCGGTTGCGGGCCGTCTTGATTAGACGGGTGGTCGTCGGGTCTGTGTCGCCCGTGATTGAGCGGAAAGTTGCCGCGGCGTGCCGGAGATCCCGTATGTTTTCAAGGCAGTTGGTTAGGTCGTTGGACCACCATGGTTTAGCATGCTTGCTATCCCTTCGAGTAGGGATATGGGCGATTGTTGCAGCGGTGATAGCGTTCTGAAGCTCATTAGCGGCAATTTCGAGAGTCTGAGTAGAGGGGTACTCGGACGACGCCAGTTGGTTAAAGATCCATTGCCTCTCGTTTATCTCTGCTGTATACCTGTCCTTCCACGCGATTTTCTTGTCCTTGTCTACGTCTTTCCATTTATACTTCTGTGCCGTGACATTGTCGATGGGATAATTAGCCCGGTCAATGGACCAAGTGAGGGCGAAGTGGTCTGAATCACATGAGAGTTCCCGGTCTACCTTCCAGTTGCAGATCGCCTCGTCGGTAAGCGCAGCATGGTTGGCGAATGTTAGATCGAGGGTGGATAACGATTCCCCGTCATGGGAGAAATAGGTTGGTTTGCCTTTTTCGTTGAGAATCACTAAGCCATTCTCGAAAGCCCAGTTTACAAGTGCTTCAGCTTTCGCACTCTGTGGGTGATCGTCTGCGGACCACAGTGGGTGGTGCAAGTTCCAATCGCCTGAAATAATTACAGGCAGGTTGTTTGGGAATATCGTATTTACGAGACGGTCAAACGTCCAGGACTGTGGATCGTCGCCCGCTCTCTGATTGTAGATATTGGCAACAATGACAGGGGAATGTGGGGGCTGGTCTATCTGTAGTATCTGAATGTCCGCGTCTGTGGCTAAGTCTGAGCGTAGCGTAACGGTAAAATCGTTTCTACGTCGGACATATGCCATAACTCTCGGTGTGACGTTGTCCGGGATGGGTTGTAACGGTAGTATGGGTATCCACCCCGGTCCTGCTACTGGGCCTCTTTGATTATTACCTATATTTCCAAACCAAGGTTCCGTTAGTAAGGCGATGTCAAAGTCGTGGGTGGTAGAGTTAAGTAGGGTATGGCAGACTACGTTACGTCTGTTTGTGTTCAGCTGGATGATTCGTATCGGGCCCGTGAGGTTTCTTCCTCTCATGCTTGGGTGTTTCTGCGGGTAGGCGGGCGTGTGGTTCTTCCTCCTCTAGTAGCTGACCTGGTTGTGCCAAAAGCAATCTGTCTCATGGGGCAGTTAGTACTGTCAGCACAATGATCGCCGTTGCAGTTTATGCAGCGGATAGGGATGTGCGAGCAGCCCTTTTGGGCTTTGGCGGTATCGGGGCATTCGTTGCAGACGTGGGATTCTTCTTTGTGGGGACCTGCGCAGGTTCTGCATTTGGGCGTGGAGTTGCATCTTGTCGAAAAGTGGTCGTAGGACCAGCAGATCGTGCACTGTTTGACGGGCTTGGTATCTTGATATCGTTTGATGGTGGTGTATTTTCCAAACATGAAGGCGCCTCCTACGCTGAGCAAGAAGTCGACCTCTTCCTGCGAAGAGACGGTCAGTATAATTGAGGAGTGTACCTTATGTCTAAGTGTTTCTGGGTGAGCAATCCAGCGGGGAGGTTCCATTAATCGGATCCCGGCCATGCAAGGATTCTGGGTCTTGAGTTCGTCCTCTAGTTCAGAAGCGGGACGGCCCTGGAAATCGTTTAGGTCTTGTATGTCCTCCATTTCTGATTTACCGGTGTCCACGCCATGGACGAGGACTCTGTGCCATTTTTTGTCAGGTCTAGCAGTCCATCCATCCAGAGCGCGTCGGTCTAGCAATGCCTTTGCGATTTCTTCGTTGTGGGGTAAGAGGTCGTCGGCTGTGAACGAAGGGTGAGCTATGACTATGCAGTTTCCTTTGTCGTTCCATTTGACCGCTACCACTGAGGCTTTGGTCTTGTGTTTGAGAGATGCGTTGATCGTTTCTACCACTTCTTTGCCGGAGAAACGCTGGTCCGGAGGCGGGGGGGATGTCGGCTGAATAATAAGTCGCGCAGGGTGGTGGCGCGTCATGGGGTTGTTCATCCTTCTGGTCTCTAGCGCGGGGTTCGACCGGGGTTGAGAGGAGGACTTGAGTTGAGGTTTGATGATCGGGCCATTGGCGAACGAGTCCTTTGGGGTTTGAGTGGTGGGTTGGCTGTTGTGGGAGCGTTTGAGGTCTTCGACCTCCCGGGTGAGCTTCGTAAGCATGGTGACAATTTCTTGATTAGAGTTCGTGGTGGGTTTGTGTACCGTCTCGCAGGGGCCTGCAACTTTGTCGTAGATGAACGTGGCTTTTTCCCTTAAGTCATCTGGAAAACTAGCGTGGTCAGAGATTGCTTTAAGCGCATAGAGGGCCTTATCCAGTGCCAGTCCAAGTTCCTCCATTGCTTCCTGGTGGGTGAGGCCCGGGTCCGTTGTGGGGTACTGTGGGTGATGACGTGTAACTTCGAAGTCTTCGAGATTGTCTCCCATCTCTTCGTCATAGTCCGCCCACATTGTGTGATTATCTTGACGTTGCCTTATAACTGGTCTGCTGAGGGAGTAGTGAGCCAGATAGCGTTTGGACTCTCTACGGGGTGGGGGAGAGTCGGGAGGTGACGGCGCGGGTCTCTTTCCAGAGTTGGCTGCCGTTCGCACCGCTGGTCTGTTCTGGTCTTGTCTCGGGGGGTCTTTGTATTGCGGGGGTCTGTTAGCGATCTGAGAGTGGTTTGGGATACTTCTGTAATTGCTCTCCATGTGCTGTGTTGATGGATTTATGGATTTGTAGACTTCACTGGAATAACGTATGACAAGGTAGGATCGCAGAGGGAATGGAGCCCAACGCCGCAGGAGGGTACTCACGACGAGCAGCTATTTCACACCATAATAACCCTTCAATCTGGGGAGAACGTGCAGAGCGCTCGCCGAATCAGTCGGGCGGGCTGTGTGTCATTATATAACTTGTCACTTGCGAGGCGGTTCTGTTAGAACGTCCTGAGACGTTTGCTTCAAAGCCTCCGCCGGGCCGATGTGGCACTCATTTTCTGAAATAAACTGGCATCTTCGAGTGGTGGATGATATCGATAAGAAACAGTAAAGCTGGCGGTTCGTATGGCCAACGTTTCCGATCCGCAAGCCAATGCCAATCTGGTCCGTGCAAGTTGAGAAGTTGCTGATTACTTGGATAATATATATGTACGATATCACTGCCCCCCCCACAAAAAAAAAAAAAAACGATGCCTGCCTTGTCGAATCTGAGTAGTCCTATCCGTGTGATTGCCGAGCCTGCATTCTCAACAATCTGCAATTTTCATAGACCACCTGCCCATCGTTTCCTCTGGTGGCTTCTAGTACTTGAGCCGGCCTGTAGCTTTGTCGTTTTACCACTCTGAAACATGGACCCTCATTCCCTCTCTCCACGTTTCGTTCCACCCAATCCATCCTCATGTGTGTGTGTGTATGCATATAAATATGGATCCTCTTCCTCGTCGTCAACACCCTCGCACGTAATGTCAAACGGCTCGACAACACAACTCCTTCAGATCCCATGTCGCCAACAGGATTGTTCGGTATGATGCAGCGTCCGGCGATGGCTATATCAAGCAAACAGCCTCAAGTACTGGAATGCATGGTGTCATCGTCAGCGCAAGTGCCATCCCACTGCCGTCGCGTTCTGGTACTCACACTTACATCCATGTTCCTCTTCAGAAATCTCTGTCCCTCCGGTTGGCTATCCACAGGGTGTATGTCGCTTTCCGTCAATCTTTTTGTCCCCTCATTCACCTACCGTAGATGAATTACCCTCGATCATGGACGCTGAAAATGGAGCACTGTCTACTGTAAGCTGCACGCATGTCAAGTAATCTGAAGGTGCTTAATATTCATATGAAGGCATTTCCGTCACTCAGTCGGGCTCTGATGTCTGCATCGAGGTACCAAGATGCGGCCATATATCATAGCCAGTATGCCCAAGCGAACTACCCTAACGTTTCAACGTCCACGCTGGCGAAGATAGGTGGTCTTCCACAGTAAGCCAACTTCAGCACAGCTAAAACGAGACTCGTACTGTAACGCAGATCAAGGGTCAACCCGTTCAGCTTCCCCATCATACCGTCCTTCCAATCACTCAAGCTCACATTCCCTTTCGAAGTGATTGGCCTGATACAACACTCGTCAGTCGCACAGGACCACGCCTCCGATCATACCGCATATCCCCGTACTGTACTTTCGTCTCCGCATACCTGTACTCTGTTACCTCATGCAGTAGAATGCCCGTTAGGATACCCACAAGACGATGAGAACGTTTCAAGGTTTGGGCCAGGAAAACAGCATATTGCAGTGAGTTCTGACGACAAACCGAAACTGCGAGTCATGCATGGAATGAGTAGCCAGATGGCTAGCATCAAGTCAATGTGAACGAAGACCTCATTGGGATCTAAAATATTAGGTCAATAACTAAAAATACATGTGACGCGAGTTATGGTGAACAGACAAGTGCTAAAACTTGTAAGGCAAACAAATGGGAGGAACAGACAGCGATACCAGACGCAAAGCAAATGGTGGAGAATATAATCGCAACAGGTTCAACCCGTTAGTCAAGAAGTTCCAACGTCCCAGCCAAAGGGATGAGGGAACACACGTGACGCTGTGTTCACGCGAAGAAAATAACCAATCGTCGCCAGCACTGGCGCAATGAACCCCGTATGCCTAAGACTTTCGCCCCCGGCGTGGGCAGCGGAAATGGACTTCTTTGATATGCCTCGAAATGTTGTTCCGTATGATCACCCGTTTCAGTTCTACAGGACACCACTCGCAAAGGATCCCGTCCTGCCTCGCCATACCTTTGAAGCCGTGGACATCGGCAAAATGGAGTGCGCAATCTTGGAGTGTGATGGGAACTCCGCATTCTTCGCCGACGTCATTGCGCCATCCACACTGAACACTAGAGTCATTGGGGTGACAAACCGAACGTGCTCCGGGCGGGTCTCCACCCTCAACACGGGGCACTTGGTTGCGCGAGGGACGTTTATAGGGTGTGGACAAGTGTCGGTTCGAACGAGAACTCGCAACTCGCCCAGAATTGTGTTTGTTTTCATTGAAATTTCCGTAGTCGTACACCACACCAGAGGTGATCCCGGTGCCGAGGTCATGGGGAATGTACGTCTCATGACCTTGTGCTTCGTGATCGGACGAAGTGGGGAATCGGCGATCGCTGAGCATATGTGCTGCACGATTGTCGACGGTGCCTGCTGTATGAAACCCCATCTCGCTTCCGGCAGGGATTCCCTGAGGGCCTTGGAGAGACTGAACGGAGAAGGGAGGTCTGAGATGCTCTTGCGGGAATCGAGAGGTTGGGGCGGGGTAAAAAGTTGTGTCGTGATCGGAGGAAGTGGACAATTGGCGATCGCTGAGCACGTGTGCTGTGTGATTGTCGACAGTGCCTCTTGTATGAAACCCCGTCTCGCTTCCGGCATGGACTTCCTGAGGGCCTTGGTGAGACTGAACGGGGAAGGGATGTCTGAGATGCTCTTGCGGGAACCGAGAGGTTGGGGTGGGGTAAAACGTTGTGTCGTGATCGGAGGAAGTGGATAATTGGCGATCGCTGAGCACGTGTGCTGTGTGATTGTCGACAGTGCCTCTTGTATGAAACCCCATCTCGCTTCCGGCACGGATTTCCTGAGGGCCTTGGAGAGACTGAACGGGGAAGGGATGTCTGAGATGCTCTTGCGGGAATCGAGAGGTTGGGGTGGGGTAAAAAGTTGTGTGGTGATCGGAGGATGTGGATAATTGGCGATCGCTGAGCACGTGTGCTGTGTGAGCACGGATTTCCTGAGGGCCTTGGAGAGACTGAAGGGGGAATGGGTGTCCGAGAAACTCTTGCGGAAACTGAGAAGCTGGAATTTCGTTGGGTATCTGCATGGAAGGATGGCGCAATGGGTAATTGTTAGGGGTGGAATAAAAATTTGTGTCAGGTGGGGTTGGCAATGTGTCAGAATAGGTTGCCGGGAGGTGTGTTCTAAGGCACAGAGTGAATTAGATGGACAAGACGTGTTGGAGAAGTGACTTACTGTTGCGTTGGTTGAGATGTAACACCACCATAGAACCCAGCTGGAGCTGCCATCCCTGTTCGGATCTGATCTGGTAATAGCCGAACACTGTCGCTGGTGAGGCCACCCGATGGATGCATATCCTGACGTTCGTTCAAGAGCGAGCTTGCAAGCTCCGACCCTGTTGCGAGTGGGCCGACCACCTGGCCTGAGGTGTGATCATCAAAGGGATCCGGGCCCATCGTAAGTTCAGCGGCGCCATGGCCTCGGTGGTTGAACGTTGAGAAGTTGCAGTTTTCTTGCTGGCATCTTGACGGCTGTCCTATAGCTTGGAGTTCTGCATAATTCGTCGTATGCGGCGCGGAAATCGTGGTATTGTCGTTCGTGACATGGTCAGGGACATGATGCGGCGCGCGCCAGTAGCTGTGACCCTGATCGAGGAGGGGAGAAACATAGACCCGGGTAAGGACAGGAAGGGTACTCGTCGTGGGTGGAACTTACAGATAATGCCCCATATTCGCCTTCAATATTCCCCGAAGGCAACGTAGCTGGCGCACCCTGGGAATGCAATGAGGGCTGAGGAGGGTGGCAACGTCAGCAAAGAGTGGGCTTACATCATAGCCGGCTAGACTCGAATATGGCAAGATCCGACGCTGAGAGGGTACGGCTTGATAACCTGGCTTCTGTGGTGCGGCCCGACCTGCAGTGACAATGGAAGACAGCTCGTCGAGCTTGTTGGCTACAGCGGAAACATCGCTAGAAGGAGCGGTGAGTCAGCAGAATGTGAGGGAGGAGAGAGAGAGAATTTCTATATTTATATACCGCAACAAGTAGACTACTACTAAGACGCGGTGCCCGAAGGCCCGTAGAGTAAGATGTATCGTACATGCTACCAAACGGTAGTGGTGAAGTGAAACGTATAGTATATAGTTGGCAGATGAGGGCTATGTGCTGATATCGTGAAGGGATAAGAGAGTATCATACGATAATGAAAGATAACAAGAATTTACAGAAGTTGCATTACTCTGAGGCTAAAGACGGGTGCGTGTTGGTCTGGTTTGGGTCGGTTCCTCTCGATTTCTTGAAGGCGTCTGATTCCTTGAGGAATTCGGTTAAAGCCCCGATTCCTTTTTCCGTTCCTAAAATATCCGTTATGACTAGATCTTCTGAGGCGGAGCGTAGAGTATCACGGTTGGGCTCAAAAATAGGGCACGTTGCGAGGATATGTTCACGGGTTTGGATGTGTTCGCCGCACTTGCAAGAGGTAACCTCCGAGGGAACAAAAAAAGAGTAGTACTCGCCTACAAAAGCGTGACCCGTTCGGCATTGGATAAGCCGTCCATAGATCGCTCGCTTGGATTCGCAGAAATGATTGCGAGGTTTAAGAGTAGGGGGTAGGCGGTCGGCGAGAGAGAAGAGACTATTGGTTTTGAAAGTATTGCGCCAATTGGTGGTCCATTCCTCTAGGAGGAGTGATCGTGTTTTATGTCTCTCGAAAGCGTACGAGGTGGTAGTGGTGGCATCGACGGGAAGTGGCGTCGACGTGGCTTCTTTTGCCAGAGAGTCTGCTCTCACGTTCCCGCTTATTTTGGTATGACCTGGAATCCAGGAGATATGTAGGTGATTTGAAACGTCGCTACTGAGGAAGGAGTCTATGTCGTCCCGTATTTGTAGGGCGACATGTTGCGACGTGAGACGGGGTGAGCCAGTAACCACCTGGATTACTGATTGATTGTCTAGGAAAACGTGAATGTGGTGAACATTGTTCGTACGAACGAAAACGACTGCTTCGTTTAGTGCCTTTGCCAAACCCATAAGTTCCGCGTCGAAGACCTCGTTGTTGCCTCCAAGATTGTATTTGCCACTAAAGACTTCACGTGCGAGGTGAAATCCGACCCATCCAGAACCAACTTTGCGGTCGCCGTCTTCAGTCTTCAGAGAGCCATCTGTATATACAAGTAAGTGCTGACAGTCTGCGTTGAGATTACGAGCGAGTTCTATGTGCGCTTTAGCTATACGTTTTCTGTCCTTATTATCATCTGCCGTTGTTGGGTTTATTGAGAGTCTGGTGTGATATTTTTCGTGTAGGTCATCCCAGGGTGGGATAGCGAAGACGTCGATATGTGGGATGGAGGGGTCTGAAAGGTTAGCTAGGGTCTGGAGACGGGTAGATTTGACTTTGCTAGGGCGACGTGTTGTGTTGCGGGGTTTCTTGTTTGGGGGAAGTGGAGGGGCGTGATCCGGTGGGTTGTAGCCTCTCCATATTTGTGGTAGACGCATTATAACTGGGCTATTGAGGGGGAGTTTGTGTAGGCGGGTAGCGTAGTTTCTGTTGATAGCATTGAGAAAGAATGGGATTGGGGGGGTAGCACTTTCGATCTCGAGTGCTCTAACTGGGGTTGTACGAAAGGCTGCGCAGATATGTCGGAGGCACTTGTTTTGGACTGCAGATAATTTGTTGGCTAGCGACTTTTGTCCGCACCACCAAACCGGGCTTGCATATGTCATTACACTGCGGATGCATGCGTTATAGATAAGGCGGAGGCGGGATTGGTGTAGTCCTTTGACTGTGTTGGCGAGCATTTGGACTCCAGTGGCGACACGATGTGCTTTTGCGGTGACCATTTGCACGTGTTTGCGAAAAGATAGTTTGGAGTCAAAGTAAATGCCTAGCCATTTGATGGTGTCCGAGGGGTTGATACGGTAAGACGCGCCGTGGTAGGTTAAATCAATATGAGGGTACGATTCCTTGCGGCGCCGTGAAAAGTGGATTAGTTCAGTTTTGGAAAGTTCGATCGTCAGTCCGAGACTTTCCAGGATTCGGGTGATCGCGTAAAAGGAGTCTCGTAGGATGGAGATATTGTAGTCAAGGCTGACTGATGAAGTGTAAAGGTTGCCGTCATCTATGTAACCCAGTAGTACTGCCGGGGTTGCTTTGGAAGTTGGAATTCTGACAGGGACGGTGCGAGTTGATAGTTTTTGTTGGAATTCTTCGTAGATGGCGCTTGCGTATATGATCGACAGAGCTGGGGAGATTGGGGAACCTTGTGGGATTCCATTGGTTACCGGGTTTGATAGTGATAGTTTGCCGTCTAGGCAGATTGCTGCTTCACGTTGCGTTAGGAACGAGGAGACCCATTTGACCAACGAGATGGGGAGGTTTTTCTGACGTAGGATTTTGGCTAGTTTGGCGTGGTTGACGAAGTCGAAGTACCCTTTAATGTCGAAGGTTAGGCAAGAAGTAACTAATCCATGATTGCGGGATGCTTCGATGTCGTTCACTAGCGTTAATGCAGCGTCCACCGTAGAGCTGCCAGGGCGACCGCCAAATTGTGTTGGGGGAACTAAGCCGTAGGTATGGATCCATAAGGAAAGCCGGCGGGCCATGACTGCTTCTAGTACCTTGCCAAGGCATTCCTCTAATTGGATGAGACGGTACGCTCTGGGGTCGGAGTAGTCTGGTTTGCCCGGTTTCCGCAGGGCGACCGCGATAGTTTTGCGCCATATACGGGGGTGGAACCCTGTATTAGCGCAGCGGGAGATAAGAAGATAAATTGGAGTGGCATCCGCTTGCCAGGCTAATCGTAGAGCCGAGTATGTGATTTGACTTGGACCGGGGGCTTTTTTGTAGCAAGGGGAGAAGATAGCGTTGCGTACTTCTGAGTAGGTTACGCGGGGCCATGGGATGTCACCGGGGAGGGGGTTGTCGATATCGACTTGCTCCTCTTGGAGTGACGGTGGGTGCTGAAATAGCGTCTCTCTAAGAGTATCGCATTTCTCTTGGTGGGAGACAGCCTCCGGCCTATTTGGACCACGGCTGATGGCTGGCGATGGATATTGACGGATGCCTTTGGGCCATTTCGTGAAGTTCCAAACTTCGTTTGGATCAGCCTTCTGGAGTTCTTCTTCTATCCATTTCTTCTTCGCCTCTCTAACCCTCCTCTTAAACCGATTGCGAGCGGTCTTTATTAGGCAGACTGTCTCTGGGTCTATGTCGCCTGTGACTGAACGGAAGGTAGCCGCCGCATGGCGGAGGTCTCGTATGTCGTGGAGGCAGTTGGTTAGGTCGCTAGACCACCATGGTCTCGCGTGCTTGCTGTCTCTGCGTAGGGGGATGTGGGCTTTTGTTGCAGCGGTAATCGCGTTCTGTAATTCGTTAGCTGCAATCTCGAGAGTTTGAGTAGACGGGTACTCGGATGACGCCAGCTGGTCGAAGATCCACCGCCTATCGCTTATTTCAGCGGTGTACTTGGCTTTCCACGCAATCCTCTTGTCTTTATCCACGTCCTTCCATCTATACCTCTGTGCTGTGACGTTAGCGACAGGGTGTTTGGCCCGGTCGATGGACCAAGTGAGAGCGAAGTGATCCGAGTCGCATGACAGCTCACGGGTTACTCTCCAGTTGCATATCGCTTCCCCCGTGATTGCGGCATGATTGGCGAAGGTCAAATCGAGAGTGGACAGCGATTCCCCATCGTGGGAAAAGTACGTAGGTACGCCTTTTTCATTGATCAACACCAAACCGTTCTCGAGTGCCCAATCCACCAATGCTTCCGCTTTGGCGTTGGGTGAGAGGTCGTCTGACGACCACAGGGGGTGGTGTAGGTTCCAATCGCCCGAAACGACTAGAGGCAGATTGCTCGGGAGCGTAATGTTTATGAGACGGTCGAAAGTCCAAGACTGGGGATCAGCACCGGCTCTTTGGTTGTAGACATTGGCAATTATAAGCGGTGTATGAGGGGGTTGGTCTATCTGTAATATTTGCATGTCTGCGTCCGAGGCTAAGTCTGAACGTAGTGTAACCGTAAAGTCGTTTCTACGTCGGACGTATGCCATAACTCTGGGTGTAATATTGTCTGGGATAGGATGTAACGGTAGTATCGGAGTCCATCCAGGCCTCGCTACTGGGCCTCTTTGGTTATTTCCTATGTTCCCAAACCAAGGTTCGGATAGTAGAACGATATCGAAATCTTGAGCGGTACAGTTGAGCAAGGCGTGGCATACTACGTTTCGTCTGTTTGTGTTTAGTTGGATGATTCGTATAGGGTTCGTGTGGTTTCTTTCTCTCATGCTAGGGAGTTTCGGCGGTTACGTGGGCGTACGGCTCGGCCTCCTATTGGGGCGGATTTCGTTGTGCCGAGGGTGATTCGTCTCATGGGGCAGTTGGTATTGTCTGCGGGGTGGTCTCCATTGCAGTTTGTACATTTAATGGAGATGTGCGTACATCCTTTCTGGGCTTTGGCCGTATCGGGGCAGTCCTTGCAGACATGGGAGTCCTCTTTGTGAGGGCCTGCACAGGTACGACATCTGGGGGAGACGGTACATCTCGCAGAGAAATGGTCGAAGGACCAGCAGTTCGTGCATTGTTTAACGGGTTTAGTGTCCTGGTAGCGTTTAATAGTGGTGTACCTTCCAAACATGAAGGCGCCTCCTACGTTAAGTAGGAAATCTACTTCTTCCTGTGACGAGACAGTTAGTATGATCGATGAATGTACCTTCTGCCTGAGTGTCTCGGGGTGAGCGATCCAACGGGGGGGTTCCATGAGGTGGATACCCGCCATAAATGGGTTCTGGGTTACAAGTTCTTCTTCTAGTTCAGATGCGGGACGGCCTTGGAAGTCGTTTAGGTCTTGTATATCGTCGACTTCCGATCTGCCAGTGTCCACGCCATGGATTAATACTCTGTGCCATTTTTTGTCTGGTCTGGCGATCCAACCATCCAGGGCACGACGGTCTAGCAGAGATTTGGCTATTTCTTCATTGTAGGGTAGGAGGTCTTCGGCTGTGAATGAGGGGTGAGCTATGACAATACAGTTGCCCTTATCATTCCACTTGACCGCTACCACAGAGGCTTTGGTCTTGTGTTTGAGGGACGAATTGATTATGTTGACGATTTCTTTACCAGAGAAGCGCTGGTCCGGGGGTGGGGGAGAGACAGGTTGGATAATGAGACGCGCCGGGTGATGGCGGGTCATGGGATTGTTCAATCTTCTGGTTTCCAGTACGGGGTTTGATCGGGCTTGTGTAGTTGGTTTCGATTGAGGCTTGATGATAGGTCCCGTGGCGAACGAATCTTTCGGAGAGTGAGAAGTTGGCTGGATATTGTGCGAGCGTTTGAGGTCTTCTACATCTTGGGTGAGCTTCGTGAGAATGGATACTATGTCCTGGTTAGCATTCGACGCAGGTTGAGGTCGTTCGTTGCACATTCCTGTCACTTTCTCATAAATGGATGTAGCTTTGTCGATGAAGTCAGCTGGAAAGGAAGCGTGGTCAGAAATTGCTTTGAGAGCGTAGAGAGCCTTATCCAGGGCGAGTCCTAGTTCTTCCATTGCCTCCTGATGGGTGAGGCCTGGATCTGTTGTGGGGTGACGAGGATGATGACGTGTATCCTCAAACTCCTGGAGGGTGTTGTCCATATCTTCATCGTGGTCTGTCCAAGCTAGGCGGTTGTCTTGACGTTGCGGGATCACAGGTCTACTGAGAGAGTAGTGTTCGAGGTATCGCTTGGACGTCCTACGTGGTGGGGGGGAGGCGGGAGGTGACGGTGCGGGTCTCTTCCCGGGAATGCAGATAGGACGCGTTGCAGGCCTGTTCTGATCCTGATCCTGTCTCGGAGGGTCTTTGTATTGCGAGGGTCTGTTGGTATTCTTACTTAGGGCAGAGGTGGACATGATGAATGTGAGGGAGGAATGACAGTCACTATTTGGATACATGGTGCTGCGGTTCCCACGCATCGATGGCACCGCAGTGCCCATGGCGATCTGCGGTCAGAAAATGTTGTACCATCGACGTGCTCAGCTGTGCATGAACTGAAGGTGGCGAAGTGCGCATTCCGCTCCAGAGAGCAATTTGCTGCAGCAGGTCAGACATGGCGGAGGGAAAGAGAGAAAAACTCGGTGGTTGCCCTGGCTGGGTCCCTATTTAAGGATGTGGCCTATCTTTGATGGGCGAACGTGCTGCAAATCGCAAGCCAGGATTATTGCCGAAGCAACGGAACCCGATACTGGAGGGCGCTCTATAACGAATATCTTGCCATAACCCTCCAATCTGATCGTGGGATGCATGGATTGACGGCGACGTGCAACGCGGTTTGGCAAAGAAAAAGAAGTAGGGAAGGGAGGAGCGCACGAACCTGCAGTCGGAAGGAAGGGCTCAGCGGATGATACGGCAGCTGTATGTAGGCTCTGCGAGTCGGTGTTAAAGGGCGCCCCCTTCCCAAAAAACAGATGCCTGCACTTGCGCCACAACGACGTCCCATTAATGATGCGGTGGTAGCAGGCAACGGTCCCGCACAACGAGCCCACTCCAGTAAGGCGGCCAAATGACATATACGTTTCCTACAATTTTTGAATAGCTTTTGAATGTACTACCAGGAAACCTACCCGGGTCGTTACTGACCATAATGGTGGCCCATTTGACAAGTGGTTGGTTAGCCACCGCTCGGTTGACCAATCAGAGAGCACTCGAGCACCATTTGCCATTGAGCGCAATGCAATTACGTGAGCGTAATTCTGTCATTTTGCAGAGAGTATGGCATCAGCGAGACAGCCGAATTACAGCATGCGCATCCTACTTTTTCTGAATTGCTTTGAAATGCTGGAAGGCTCGGCAAACAACACGTGTCCGTTATGGTCCATTACGGTGCTACTTACGTAAGCTGTTTGCAGATAAGTAGGGTTTCGTGACTTGTCAGTGCTATTAGTCTAAATAGAGCGACTCGATTAATTTCCTGGTTCGGTTATTGTTTGCAGATACGCGACGTGCCTTGGGGTGTGACAGGTTTTATATGAAATTGTCTGAGGAAGGCCAAGCTAACGCCCCGCGGAAGCATCCGACTCCTGTGGTTGACACGGTCGGAGCCAAAACTATAGGTCCTCGGGCAGCGATGGCGACAGCCCGACGGCCCGATGATCTGATTTGCTGCCGTTGCGCTTATCACAACCATGCGGTCCCCAGCACGCTCTCCAAGCAAGTATTAATCTTCAATAAACTGACTTAATACGTGGGCATTGTAGTATCCCTATGTGGAAGTCTTCTCACCGCCCCACACGCATGAGCACCAGTCTGTCGGCACACAGCTCAGTGTCTTGTGAGGGTTCACAGCCAAATCCCTGCGGTTCGGCACAGAACATACCCCATGAGATGGCCCACTATCATTACTCCATAAGCGTCTACAAACGCTACAAAATTCGCGTCCCTCTGGGCGGTGCAGATCTAGGTAGACTTCCGCTACTACATAGACTACATGAGCTACTTCAATAAAAATGCAACGTTTGTATGTTGTCTTCTCTTCCCTACTGCAGTAAGCTCTCGTCCCGAAAACCAGCTAGAAGCCCCCTCCTGGAGATAATCCTATCTGTTAGTGGGCGGGCGTCATTCTACATCAGTTATGATACCCTCTTTTTCACAAACTCGCCGACAGGCGGGCGCATCAGTGAAGTAGCTACTTGGTGCCCAACGGTTCGTGGCAGTCCAGACTGGTCCCCATGGTAACAATCCGGCTCCCTAATGCCAACCGATACTTTATCCTAATTCACGTCAAACACGAGGGTATACTACACATGCCAAATAAAATCAAACGGTGCATGGAGAGCTCCCGGATGCAACGCAAGGCAGAGATGAGTCTGCAGAGACGAGCCAAATGCTCGGCGCAGAAGAATACGTTCTTCTAGCCGAATCTTGATCACATGCGTGCATTTTCGCGGGTTCAGAGCTGGTCGGCCATGATAGAAGATCAGTAACTGATCAGGAAGTTTGTGAAAATAGCACCCAGTAACACATAGGATTATCTGCGAGGAATGGCTTTATGGCTAATTTTCAAGACGAGAGCTTACCGCAGTAGGGAAGAGAAAATGATTTTCCAATGTTGCGTTTGTATTGAGATAGTTCATGTCATCTATATGCTAGCGGAAGTGTCCACCTAGATCTGCACCGCCAAGAGAGACGCAAATGCAGTGTTCGAGGACCCTCCCCTCGCGGAAGTAACGATAGTGGCCACATTTCATAGGGTATGTCCTGCGCTGAACTGCAGTGACTTATCCGTGAGCCCCTTACAGGCCGTCCCAATCGCACGGCCCGGCTCGGTTCAGGGCTCGAGGTCCGGCCGAGGACAACACAGACTATAAACGAGTCAGTAGTGAAGGTCGACCGAGGATTGGTATTCAGGGTGAGTACGTCCGACAGCCGCCACGACAAGCCGCGTACGAACACGAGGACACGGCGTGATCAGGGCGAATCCATATAATCTAGATCATAAGATAATGATTTGGATGGGGGGTGGTAAATTCAGCAGACTACACTACACGGTACCAACAGATCGGGCCTAAACCCGAGGACGCGCAGGACAGACGAAAGATAATGTAAACACACAGCCCGCGAATTCAGAGAAGCCAAATGACACAGAAGATCAGATGGTGCCCGGATGGAGCCAGGACTGATAGGTTATTACAGCGGCAGAAGTCTTGCTCGCTTATATTCTCCCCAGATCCGGATCCTTCCCTATGGCGCGTCAGATAACCATATCCGTTCTTGGGAAATGCCGAGCTACGACTTGTCTGTTATGTGCTGCGGGCATCTGAACCTTCCCATCCAACAGAAGATTCGAACGCTCCATCCTTGGCCAAAAACCATGCCGCATGTCGCTATCAATCCACGCCTACCACCGTGATCACAGATTGGAGGGTTGTTATGGCAGGAGATAGCTTCTCGTGGTGAGTACCCTCCAGTGTTGAGCTTCGTTTCCTCAGTGTCGGTTTCTACGTGGGCGATTGCAACGTGGTCGTCCGCCCTGGGCTTTGACTTCCCCCGGATTCTTAAATAAGGGCCCAACCAGATCGACTCTCGTCCGTCTCTGTCCGTCATGTCTGACCTGCTTTCGTCGTCGTGGCAAACAGCCCTGCAGAGCGAACCACCCACTCCGTCATTGCCAGGTCATGCGCTACCGAGCACATCGACAGTACAATCAGCTCGCCATAATCGTCTCCACTACGGACGCTCCCCCGCACCACCTGGCTATGGGCTTACCACCATCGACACCTGTGAACCGCAGCATCCCACATCCACTGGGTAACAGTCATTCCTCCCTCAAAGTCCACTGACTCACCGTTCGTTCTAGCGATGTTTCTGCCGTCTCCACCGAGGTACGCAAGTTGCTTTCCACTGTCAGTGAGGGTGCCCTAACGCGTTACTCGCAGGCACTACAGAAGCCAGGGTATCGAGTTGTACCCCCTCAACGTCAGATCTTGCCATATTCGAGTCTAGCCAACTATGATGTAAGCCCACTCTTTGCCGACGTTGCCATCCTCCTCAGCCTTTGCTACATTCCCAGAGTGCGTCGGCTACGTCACCTGCAGGCAATATTGAAGACGAAAATAGGGCATTGTCTCTCGTAAGCTCCACACGCGACGAGTACCCTGCCTGTCCTTACCCAGGTCTATGTTTCTCCCCTCGTCGATCAGGGTCACAGCTACTGGCGCACGCTGCATCATGTCCCCGACCATGTCACGAACGACGATACCACGATTTCCGCGCCGCATACGACGAATCATGCAGAACTCCAAGCCATAGGACAGCCGTCAAGATGCCAGCAAGAAAACTGCAACTTCTCAACGTTCAACCAACGAGGCCATGGCGCCGCTGAACTTATGACGGGCCCGGGCCCCTTTGATGATCACACCTCAGGCCAGGTGGTCGGCTCGTTCGCAACAGGGTCGAAGCTTGCAAGCTCGCTCTTGCACCAGCGTCAGGATATGCATCCGTCGGGTGGCCTCACCAGCGACAGTGTTCGGCTATTACCAGATCAGATCCGAACAGGGATGGCAGCTCCAGCTGGGTTCTATGGTGGTGTTACATCTCAACCAACGCAACAGTAAGTCACTTCTCCAACACGTCTTGTCCATCTAATTCACTCTGCGTCTTAGAACACACCTCCCGACAACCTATTCTGACCCACCTTTTTACTCCACCCCTAACGATTCCACCTTGTGCTATCCTTCCATGCAGATGGGCAATGAGATGCCGACATCTCAGTTCCCTCAGTCTCTCCAAGGCCCTCGGTTTCATACATCAGGCACCGTCGACCATCACACAGCACACATGCTCAGTAATCACCGATTACCTACATCCTCCAGTCATGAAGCACAAGGTCGTGCGACATACAATCCCGATGACCTCAGCACCAGGAACCCCCCTGGTGCAGTGTACGAGTATGGTTCTTTTGATCAAAACAAATATAACTCTGCGCAGGTTGCGGGCACTGATTGCCAGGTATCGTGGTCGGTGCCGCCAAACGCGGTCATGTCTGTACCTCAGGAACTGTACATCTCAGACTACTCTGGTGGCGAGAGTACCAGAATCGCCACAAATCCGTCAGCCCCCACCATGCATACGCCTGTGACACACCTCTTCCACGATTCCACAACAGGTATGACGCCTGGCTTTGTAGACAACCGTGCAGAGATGGATCCAGCCTTTAGCCAGAACATCGGCCTAAACCTACCATCGTCCTCCCTTCCAGACGCAGCTCAACCACCCTACGAACTATATACGTCCAATCACTTACCCAACACTGGTGGTGGAGACCTTACAATCCCTTCGGGGTTCCCAGCCGCATACCATCCTCATAAGCATGCCCATCGTAATCGCATACCCTGCGGCTGGGTTAACCCGAATGGAATGCGCTGCAACATGTTTATTGGCTACGACTGCAAGGAGCATTTTGCCACTGTACACGGTATTAAGAATATCTCATCGAAGGAAAAGATTCCATGCCATTGGTGTCGTCTAGATACGCGACAAAGAGGGGGACGGAAAGGTTTCCTCCGACATATACGGGAAGTACACATGAAGTTCCGACGTGAAAAGAAAAGAGGCTCGCGTACCCTGGAAAAAAAGAAGAGGAGGCGAGATCAGTGAATGTCTGGCACTCTCCCTCATAGATGTGGCGTACGTTAAACGTTCTTGTTACATATGTATGTACCGTTTGGTTTGGAGTTTCGATTGGACCTGGTATGGGTAGTATTAGCAGCATAACAGCATATCTACCTGCATGTTTATTCCCGTGATTTTCGTACTTCTAGTTGCCCCCCCTTGTCATGCAGAGACAAGTCGGCATATTTTCAAATCTGTAGTAGTGTTACCTGTCCCTTCATGCATCAAATACGACGCCTCCAGCTTGAACCACAATGGTTCGAGCTGAAAGAAGTCCGGCCGCCGAGCCCGTCCTTGCACCCAACCGAGTCCGAGCTCGTCATAGCATGTATCAGTTGCAACATTTGGCGAAGATGGATAGTACCTGGGCCCAGTGCCTATACTACTTACTGCAATGTATCATCACGATCAAAATGGATTAGTATGTACTTAGCTATCAACGTCGTCGACAAGTGATATCATTCCCAGCGTGGTCCAATGTAAGGGGTGGGAAAACTTGGAAAACGGTGACTTGCTTGTTATGGAGAGATGGAACCACGCACGAAGGGTGTGGCTCTCAGTGCGAACAAATAATGAAATGAAAGAGCGGGAACAAGAGGTGATCGTTGCATCTTAAGGAATTATGTCATGTGCAGACCAACAGGGTGATGCCAACCGTCCGCATCCGAGGGAGGTAAGCATTGAGCCAACAGGGAAATTCCATCAGCGCAAGTAGAGTGTACATTTTGAATTTGAAAGAGAGACTTCCTCCCGTGACCGCCAACTACTATGTGAATGAAGATATGATCAGTACATGAACACGATACAGCTCATACCCGCCTGTCCACAGCTGAAGGACACGATCGCCCAAGAAAACTCTGCAACTGGAACCTTGTTTGTGACAGTCACTTTCAAGTATCAATCATTTAAGGCAACAGAACGGGTCTAGTGCCAGAAGCTTGACGTCAAGAAGCACACAAAAAAAACCGGCGTGGGTAAAATTAACACGTACCACCGTGCCGAACGGGAGTTCCTGGACAATAACACTCTTTGCGTCCTTGCAGGGGTATTAAGACTGAAAAGGTAAGCTCCAAACTTCCGAATCAGAGGACGAGGCAGACTCGAGAGGTGCAATACTGCTTTCTTTGGAATTGCAGCTGTAAGACCACTCTCGAAGAGCTGACATGCGGAACTTGGGGCAATGATGGGAAACTGCTGTAAACGTCTATGTGAAGTGAATCACTTGCAAAGCCATTATAGCGATAAGGATGAGGAGCTTTCAGAAGGGTACTAGGGTGTCCAGACAAGTCGGCCTGTTGTTCGAGGTAGATAGAAGTAGGAAAACGCCCACATACTATGCGTTACAGTGGCCTTTTTATACGGTAGAGACTAGGCACGGTGGCTGTCTATAGCGTTACATTTGCACAAAAAATAGTTAGGCGGGGTAATGTTGTTTACTGCGGGACAAACAAAAATTTTGTGCGGGACAAATATTTACTGCGGGACAAACAAGAATTTCTTGCAGGACGAGTGGAAGACTTGTGTGGGACACAAGTCACATATGCTTACATAATACAATACACATCTTGAAAATTTTCATCGAGTTGTATTCCTTCACTACTACAACTCTGCTACTGTATCATGCCCAGGATGGCCAGTAAGGGTAATATGGAAGAGTGTAAGTGCTGTGATGCTCTGGTATTGTTTCTGACATACTTGATACTCCACAGTCTTTGCTTGTTTAGCTGCAGACACTACATTCATGTCTGCTCTACAGACAAATGCACTTTCAACACAAGAAGACCACTGCATTGTACATGCTGCTGTGCAGGCACAATTCAGTGATACAGCTATAACTGTGAGTAGCTTTTATTTATCTCTATGTACACACACATTTTGATTTCTACTTGCTGGGCTAGCTGGAGGACTTTTGGCGTTTGTTTGCTCGTCACTCTGATGTTGCACCACTGTACCTGTCCAGGGCTGTGCATGCACACAGAAAGTGGCAGAAAAAGCATCGTAATGTGGAGCGTGGTGCAAAGCGGACACTGGTAAGTGTCACTTCTAATGTAAGGATTGGATGTTTCTAA
>JANFAE010000630.1:0-50470 GCA_024613145.1 Pisolithus marmoratus | reverse complement strand
TGTCCGCTTTATGATATGGAAATCTGCGATTCCGCCGTTATGCATGAACTGTGATTTACTGTGCGCCCAGCTCATTGAAAGATACGGGTACAGTTGCGCACCATAACCTTTCCAAACACAAATGGATGGACAATTATCCAGGGATAGTGATCCGGCCGTAGTCGCTCTAACGTGCCCGCTGTGCCAGGGAGTGAAAATGAGAGACTGCCGAAGTGCACTCAGTGTCCCACGCACAACACAAGGGGAGACTTGATCTTCTCGGCGAGCCGTATAAGATTGGCGTTGTTCCATGCCTATTGAGAGATGAGATCGGGGTCGGGTATGGTGGTGGACTGACCGGGGTCACCGAAGTGAATATACAAGGCTGACTGCCTAACTCCTCGTCGTATACCGTATCATACCAACCTTAAGTGACGTTTCAGCTTTGCATGCCTCTGCGGTTGATAACGAAGACAGACGCACCAACACCAAAGCCGTCTCCGTTTATAGGTCTCCGGTGGTCCAAGCGTAGCCGGGAGTCGAATGCTGATTGATGATAGAATGGCATGGCCGAGTCAAGAGCTGGGAGATGTGGGTCAGTAATTCCATTCTGCATGCCTCAAATTCAAGTTTTCGCTCACATGGGACAATTGCACGGGAGAGGTACCCTTGTAGATGACGAAGCGGCACATGGGTAACTACCACGGTTGTCAAAGTACTTATAAACCACAAGAGAGGCGGTGGGAAGCGTGAGGAGATAAACACTGACGGCCTACTTGCAAACCACTTGGAGAATACTGACTTGCTCCCACCAGTTCGCATTAACGTGGCAGTTGCCGAATGGTATACACAATGTCGTCATTCCAATTAAGTAAGAAGCCAGATACTACAGTTATTAGCGAATTTCGCTGGTCGTTTACAAAATTCTTTCGGTCGCTGAGATCGATCACCACCAGCCTCGTCATACACCAAACGGCCACACGGAATGCAAGCTCTACAGCGAAGCGTGTCAGCTTGGATGGTCAACGTCCGATAATATTTACTATCTTACCATCGGTCTGTGGCCTCGAGCTGCTTCCGCATAAACTCTGACAACATCTTCCGTCCCACTAGGTCGAACAAATGATCGTCCACCGTTATACTTATTGACCAACTCGTCGATTTTCGCTTGTAACCCCCAGGGCTTACCAAACGACGCTCCGCATCTCAGTCTTGAAAATGCTCCTATCTGGAACCACAACTTTCACCAACCTGTTTGGCAAGTCGCTGTATAGAGAGTCCCACTCGGCTCCTCCGTAGGACTTGTGAGCGAGGACAACTTCAACGAGTAACATGTCAGAAAGGGCGTCTCCGACAGTCTGGTTGATAACGTTCAAATGTTTGCAGGTGCGTCAACGCTGTTGAGCGCGCAGGAGTCGATGGTTGATGAGACAAAATTAAGTCTTGCGCAGGTTGAGAGAACACCACAGGCCATGGCCGTTTGCCTCAAAGTACACCCCGATGTCATACTGCTCCGCTGCATGGTGCAAGTGTTTCACCCCCGTTGGAACACATTTCACAGGTAACCTCTGTGGGGAATGCTTCAGTCACTGGCCAACCATATCAAACTCCCCACATACCTCGGAAAGATACTTCGTGGAACTCCCATTGGCATACGCGGTTTGTACGACGCCGACTTTCAGTCTTTCGTCTAATCCAACGGCTTTCACGAGTTCGACGATGAAACTGGCCACAACGGCGGTGATCTTATCTCCATCAAGCATGTGGAACTGGCGGCGCTCATCAAGATAGAAGTAGATGAGTCGATCTGCGTCGCCATCTAAGCTACAGGCCGCTGGCCGGGCTGCAGCACATTTATGAGGGAGGGAGGGAGTTTCTGGTTCACCTTCACAAAATCAGCTCCGCATGAGTTGTTTAGCGCTCCTGGGGTATCGATTGCAGTGTTTTCCAACTCAACGGGTAAAGAATTCACAAGATATCGGCTGAGGTCCTTCGCAGCGAGAGCACCGACACCATTCGCGCAGTCAATGACGAGCGGGGGTCGCGGTGGCCTTCCAACCTGTCATCCCTACGTTACGCTAGATCACATCTAATGTGTTTGCACGTACCATGAGCTTATTAAAGGCACTGCTGAGCTTGGTGTAATATCCTTCCTCCGTGTCGACCCCGTAAGACTCCTTAGTTCCTTTGGTATTGATCGTTCTGACTAGATAATGGAGGATCGGGGTCGTAGTAATGCCGGCGTTCCTGCCCTCTGCACCCAGCGTTTTCAAACCGTCTTCAAGGGCTGCAACCAACGCAGGGCCAGATGGGCGCGTATCGCGAGCGTACACTACCCTGGCAGGCTTGGAGAGGTCGATTTTGGTCGCTTCAATGAAATCCCGGAGCGCAGAAATGAACTCATCGGTCGACGATGTATTTGCAAGGACCGTAGCATGAGACTCCCAGGAACTTTCTAACATCTCACCTCGGGGATCGACCAACTTGACGCCATTGTCCTGTGTAGTCGGGCGATGCGTCATCTCGCCCACACATGATGAACATGCTTACTGGTTCAGGGTTTGTGAGAGGCGGTGACCATCACACCGATAGTTTTTCCGTCCAACCTCTTGCTCCTGAGAGCCGCCAGGACCCCGACTCTGAAGAGCACCGAATCGAGTACCTTGCCTCTGATGGATGGGCAGATGAACAGATTTCTCGACAGTTTTAAGAAGGACGCACAAAGTCCTGAATCCTGCGGTTCCATACTGGTAGTTGACGCCTTTCGGCTTTGGATGGAGGTCCGATAACCTGCGGATGTCGTTGACTGGGAGGGACATTTCAGCTAATAGTAGTGACTACTTCAGTACTTGCGATAGCAAATTTGTATCGCGGTACGCCCACGTGACTGCCAAAGCATTACAGTAATTACACTCGCACTAACTAATTACATGACGAGTGCCAAGAGCCACCATGCCATCGAAATCTCCTGCTCAGACGTTGTTGGAGAAGGCCGACAAGAAAGCCAATTCTTCTACCGGATGGTTCAGCTCAACATCTACGAAGTTCGAGGAAGCGGGAGATCTCTACCAGCAGGCTGCAAACGCCTTCAAGCTGGATAAGCAATTCAGGGAGGCCGGCGATGCGTATGCGAGGGAAGCTGAATGCAGAGAAAAGTGCAAGGAGATTAACGAGGCTGCGAATGCGTGGTGGAATGCTGCAAAAGCATACAGAGAGGTCATCCTGATTGTGCGCCGAATCATCGTCATCCAGATCGGAGCCATGCAACTCATTTCTGTCATCCACAGTGGCTGTCCAAGCGTTGGGACAGACCATCACACACTTGACCTCATCCGGTCGCTTTCGACAGGCTGCAGACAGAGAGAAGGAGATCGCTCAGATATATCAGCATGAATTGAATGATCTTCGGAGGGCATGTGATAGTCTTGAACGTGCGGCAGATTGGTACGCTCAAGAAGATGCAACTGCGTTCGTGTCCTTTTACTTTCCTGTCATCCACGCTCCTCAGCTTCATCCACGCCAGCACTGCGAATGCATGTTTCAAAGACGCTGCGGATTTGCATGCCGAGCTCGAGGAGTATCCCGAAGCCATTCAACGTTATGAACAAGTAGCAGACCAATCCCTTACGTCGGCGCTTACGAAGTACAGTGTCAAGGAGTACTGGTTGAGGGCCTGTCTTTGTGCGCTTGCCATGAAGGTTGTACGGTTCCGCTGCGTCTGTCGCCATTCTGTACTGATCCTTCCTAGGATTCTATTACCGCGAAGCGTAACATCCAGAAGTATATGGCCCAGGATACAACTTTCGCGTCCACCCGCGAGTGCAAATTTGTCAGTGCTATCATCGACGCTATCCAGGCTGAGGACCAGCAAGCGTTCACCGGATGTGTGGTGGAGTATGACCAGGTCACGAAGTTGGATAATTGGAAGACTTCCATTTTACTAAAGATTAAGAGAACCATCGAGTCCGAGCCAACTATTCTCTAGTTGATCGACAATGCTACTGTGTCCATGTACTAGTTACGCTC
Source organism: Pisolithus marmoratus (assembly GCA_024613145.1). NCBI lineage: Eukaryota > Fungi > Basidiomycota > Agaricomycetes > Boletales > Pisolithaceae > Pisolithus > Pisolithus marmoratus. Next base: position 46,465 of record JANFAE010000630.1, on the reverse strand, counting down.
TCCTGGTAGAACATATTTCCCCTATGGCTGAGGAATCCGCAGTCGGGGAATACAACACGCCATCACGTGATCATGTCTTCATGGGAGGGAGCGTCACCAGGCAACTTTTTATGTGTCTCTGATGCCCCCTCACTGGACCCTGCGTCTTATCCACTGGCTCTATGTCGTAGCGGTCTTAGTACTAGCTCGAATCCAGAAGTGGAGGCGGCAACAACCGCCGATGTTTAACCTCCACCGTAACAAGGCTCCGAAGCATCTCTGCTTGAATCTGGTAGGCGGCAACGAATTCACCTCAGAAGAGGTTGAGACAGCTTTCCTCGAGTGTCTTCGGAGAACTGCGAGATGGTGTAGAGAGGTAGGCATTGCAGTGCTTACTGTTTACGACCGCGACGGTCCGTCTCCACTTGGTTCTGGCATACCCCCTTACAACGGGCTTCTTTTTCAGGTGTCCTTGTCTGGTGCCAAGAGAGCGCGCGCGAGTGCATTTCTCAGCTGGAGACGCCGGATGAAGACAGCTGTGAGTCAGAGGTGGAATACCCCTTGACCCCTCCACTGTCGGAGCCTTCTATTTCGAGAAGCCAGTCCCCCGAGTCTGCACAGCTACATCAAGGACTTGCTGTGATCACGTTGAAAACGCCCTTGAACGGACGTCTTTGCAAGCGAAGACACGTTGGTGTTCGCCGACGCCAAAAAAGTAAGTCTTGATGGTGTGCTCCCTCCAACCACTTCTCACCGCACATAGAAGATTCGACCTCAGAGATGACCAGCCTCACTATTTATATGGCATCGCGTACTTCAGGGAAACCTGCTATTGCATGCGCAGCCCGTTCGTTACTAAAGCGCTATGTGCAAAACAGGGGCGCAGTAGGGGAGACGCAATCAGAGAACGGTTTGTTTCAGCTCTCAGCCTCTGATCTTGGACCGTTATTAGAAAGTGGGTTTCTCCATGTGGTTAAGCAATGCTGATGTGACTTCACACTGTAAAGGTTACTTGCCGCCACCGGACCTCATGATTGTTCACAGCATAGGCGAAACTGAGTCACCGGCACCACCCCTGGAGATCCACGGATTTCCACCCTGGCAGATTATGCTTACAGAATTCCAGTGAGTATCTCCACTGCTATCCTCCTACCGCTAGTCGTCTAACTTCACTCATCCCTAGTTACACTCGTCCAGAAGACCCGGGGGAGTCCAGGCTATCAGATACCGGGTTACGATGTACTCCTGTGCTCATATCTGAAACAGCTTTTTGTCGCGCGCTGGATGAATATGCTGGCGCACAGTTTCGTTTGGGAAGATAGTGGTGGTATAGCTTGCATTTTATTTTGCTGTATCACTAATGCGTCCGATGACATACTTAAAAATACATGAACAATGCTTTCCATGATACTGGCGAGGCCCCGGATGGACGTTCAAGCCGAACGCCCATGTGGTAGCTGCTGTGGACACAGTTTGCTACAGGAACATTGCCCCCGTTTCCGACTATGTGAGTTGTGAGTATAAGTTCTATATTTACATCACGTCACATCAACGTGTCTCTCAATATTGGCGCCGAAGGAGGAGCGGAAACGCATAATATTCCGAATGCCGGGATTCCATCACTCATCAAAATTAGCTGAACGCGATGCTGTCATTGCATTCCACTCGCTGGTGCTGGTGTGCTGGGTTCCGGCGGCTGATTTTGTACATATTAATTACCGGAGCTGTTTCATCGTATTCCAGCAATCCCTCAGCCCTCGTATCATGTCTAGCATCCAGCGACCATTGCGAGTTTCCACAGATCCGCTTATTGCGACCAGCAGCATCAAGAAGAGAATCATTGTTTGCTGTGATGGGCAGGTATTCCGTTATTATCTTTGACCACTCAGCCTTATGTTGTGATTCGCAAATTCTTGCAGAACGTGGCAGGACGGTGTAATAGTCAAGGAACGCTGGAAGTATACCAACATCCTTGTTCGTGCCTCAGATGTCATCCTTTTTTCGGAATGCTTACGAGTAGAGATGCAGAAGTTGTCCCGGGCACTGAACCACGTCGATGTGCGAGGGTCCGTGGAATATTAAAGTACCTGAGCCTACTATTCATCGAAAGTCGTAGAGGGTTCCCCGTGCCCCAAATCGTGTTCTATCAAAATGGGATAGGAAGCTCACCAAATCTTTACTCCGAATACGTGCAGGGTAATTGATTGTTTTAAACGCCTTTGCGATGAGACGCTCGCTTATATGCCGAGATTGCCAGGAGCAACTGGATCCTCACTTGGTAACTCAAGTACTCAGTTTCGAAGCTTCACTACGTATCTGATTACTATGATGCCAAATGCACAGGTGAAAAAATTCAGGAAGCATACGCGTTCATCGCACAGTAAGTCATAGAGGTTGACACCTACAATCCCAGATTACACACCTCACCCGGCTTGCGTTCTCAGAAATTACTGTCCCGGAGATGAGGTACGGGTTTTGTGTCTGCACCAGAGTACTCAATCGACGTTTACCGAGATTTTCCTCTTTGGCTTCTCGAGGGTGCGTTTGATGGGCACACGACTTCTTGCCACTCATTATTAACTTTACCAGGGGGCGTATACAGCCAGAATGGTTGCTATGTTGATTGTAGGAGACTGACATCCTTTACATCTCTTATCGTATCAACTCTTGGTGACAGGGCGCTATCGGCGTGTTGGACAGGACCAACATGGACCATTTTGGAGAAATATTTGTTACTTATCAGACATTAGGAAAAACTGCAGACGTAGCTGGTTTGTCCAATCGTTGCAGGAGGCAGAGTCGCCATTAAGAACCTTTGCAGAGATCGCAAACCTGAAAGCACAGCTCGAACCTTGGACCTCTCCTGCTTCCCACGGAAAAGAAAGGATAAAACTCACGAGCCGCACCTTCTCGATCAAGTGAGTCTTCAAAAATATTGTTGGAGTGTCCTGGTTTGAGCCGTTGACAGGTGCGTCGGTGTGTTTGACACTGTCGGTTCCGTTGGCTTGCCGGAAGAGATCACGCATAAGTGCCCTTCGACGACGACCATCTTTGGATTCCCAAACACAACGCTCGGAGATCATATTGAAAGAGCATATCAGGCACTCGCCATTGACGAGACTAGAGTCGACTTCGTATGAGCGTTTTCTGCTAGATTGGACCTTAGCTAATTTCTGGTGGATGCTGGGAAGGACTGCACCAAGTTCGCACAGGCTGAAAGTGGTCGCAGGAAGGGGCAAATTCTAAAGCAGGTGAGGAACCAAGGGGTTGCTCGTGGTACTTGACGGTTTGACATCCTCCTGGCAGTGCTGGTTCGCTGGTAAGTGCTACCCTAACAGTCAGAACCGCAGATCACGTTTACTATTTGGTAGGATCACACTCTGATGTAGGCGCACTTGGCTGGTAGGGTACGGTTTACTAACGGATCTAGCGAAGATTGGAGGTGGCTGGCACGAACACGATCTTTCCGATCTGACTTTAACCTGGATGATAGTCTGTTCCAGCTTTCTATGCTGTCCAGTATATGTATTGACCCGGTATCTTGAAGGCCAACATCGAAGACATGTTGTCCGTGGATCTTCAATACGTTTATTCTCTGCCTGACCCTGTGGCTCCTTGGGGACAACAATCTCCCCATGAGTGAGTGTTTCGATAGCCTACCACTCGTATCTGCTTGTTGACAACAGGGACAGTCCTTGCACTGGAGTCTTTGCTCTCGCAAAGGAACACACTCGCCAGCTTCCCAGCAAGACTGACCAGATTACTCATGAGACTGTCCATCCTTCAGTTCTCGACCAAGTACAACTCGTTCCGCAGTTGGCCAAGAACATACAAGATAACCCGTCTCTGATCTGCGGACTCCTTCCCCTGGAGGAAAGAGTGAAAAGACACTGGGCTTATGATCCCAAGAAGGGCAAGCTCTTGGATCTGAAATATAGAGCTTCGACCAACTTCCTGTGGGGAATTTCCAAGGGCGCTGTCAGTGTCCACGCGGAATTTGAGCAGATTAACACAACCAAAGTCACCACAGACGTGTGTAGTGATGGAACACGGAGCCTGGAGGCTGTGTCTGCCTCGGGGCATGATGGGTGGCTGACACGGCTCACTTACGAAAGTCATGTCGGGTCCATGTTAAGGGCGTGCCAGGATCTAGCCGGCAACAACCATCAAGGCTTTTGGGAGGGGGGGATGTAACGGTGCTTGTGGATTTACAGTCAATACCGTATCTACATACCTACCAGTGGTTGCTGTTGAACGCTGCAAATGGAAAGAAAAAAACGTTTCGCACACTACCAATAGCGTGCTTTTATGACATACCACCTGGTCCATGTCGCCGCACTGTGGAGTGCTGTGCCAACCCTCTGTTTCTGTTACTTATGTCCGCCACCCATCAGGTCTCATTCGGTGCTGCAGATAGCCAGGAAGCCAACCACGATATCTATCGTGGGGACCGCCAGCATAATATCTCTAGGCCAGCGGATGTCCACTCGACACACTCGTCGTTTTCCTCGTCTTCATCTGGTTCGGCTCCAATGTCAGGTATAGGCGCTTTAGCAGCCGTGGTCGAGCATGCTATCTCCCGCTGGGCGCATAAATACTTGCCAACCTCGTTGCCTTCTGGCTCGTCCGTCTCTTTGTACACTCAGCGTTCTTCCGCTTATACTCAGTCCCGCCGCCATGGTTCGCGACGCAAGGGACGACCAGTCTCTCTCAACGCGACAGTTGCTTCGGAATACGATATGAACGCACGTATCGGGGCCCGACGGGAGTCACGACGTGTTTCCCGAGAATTTACTCTTTACTTACCACCAGAAATGACCCGTGACAACTCAGCTTTCCCTGTTTATCATGCCCAACAAGCCGTATTTCGTGGGACGTCGTTGTCCCATATACTCAGTCGACTCAATAACGCACAGAAGAACGCTGCGCGACCTAGGAAGGGCAAGAAGATTTATCGCCCCACCGGCTACCCCTTGACAATTGTAGTTCCCTCTGGCCAGTTGCAAGCACCCAGTCGTTCTCATTCGTCGACGGATGTTACGGCTATTCGACAGTCGAAGGGCAAACAGAGGGCGATGTCAGTTCATCCACCTGTTCAAATTGAGAAAGCATCCAAGGCTTGGTGGCTTGACGTTGCAAATCCCAGCTGGGACGACTTGCGCAGGATCGGTAAGGTCTGTCAAATATTCCTGGGAATGGGACTATTTCCAATAATGTGCTGTTAGTTACTGCACTTGCATCCATTGACGCTAGAGGATATTCTCCAAAAGGATACGCGAGAAAAATTCGAGCTATTCCCTAAGCTAGGCTATAGATTTATCGTGTTCCAGGCCATGGACAATGCTATTACTCGCGAGCCGTTTGGACAGCAAGGCGATGAAGGATTACTTGGGGAAGCAAGGATGTACATGGTTGTATTCCGGGATGGAATATGCACGGTTAGTCATTTGGGCATTTAGCGGTCAAATGAGGTGTTGACTGTTTAATAAATCTTCTAGTTCCATTTCACCGACATATCCGGTGAGTCTGGCGGACAATGTTATCCAGTGGATCGATTTACAGCTCTAATTTATAGATCATATCGAGCGTATACGAAACAGAATACAGCTACTTGAGGACAGCGTTCACACGACCAGTGGTTGGTGCCAATTCTGACATTTTCGTGATTATTATGGACACAGAAATCTCCAGACTGGATTGCTCATGGCCTGTTGGACTCGGTAGTGGACTCTTTTTTCCCTATTCTACGGGAGATCGAAAAGGAAGTCGCTGCTGTAGAAGATATCCTATTTCCTAATGGGGAGTGTGCTAGCAATACGCCGGCTGTCGCCTCAACCACCTCAACCAGCACCGTGGAAAAGGAGAAAGTAGAGGCACCGTCCATCTCGTGCGGTGAGAAGATCGAAATCATCACTGGCGAGGGTTCCCCTATCTCAGCCCCTCGTTTTACCTTTGCCTTGACCTTCCGCCACCTGAAACGAAAAATTGTTATTTTCTTGGAAAGCATCTTCTCCAGTAACAAGGCACAATTTGTCTCCTCGCAGGCCGCTACTACATTAACACTCAGGCGTATTACACATACTAGACGACTTGTTACGTCTTTGACTCGATTACTGGCATCCAAGTCCGAGGTAGTATCACGGATTCGTAAAAGGTATCTGAATGGTATCACGGTGGCGCAAAGCGACGATGTGGAAATCGCTATGTATATGGGCGATGTCCAAGGTACTTGTTTTGAGTCGATTTTGGTCCTTGTTAGCTTATTTTTCTCAAGACCACATTCTCGCTTTACAGCAAGCTCTCTCTCATTATGAACATATCCTTAGTCAATCGCATCCGATATACCTTTCGCAGCTGCGGATGAGTGTATCAAAGGCGAGAAAAGGTTCCGACAAAGCTGTCCTGGTTCTATCCCTTGTCAGCTTTGGAGCCATGGTTCCAGCACCAATTATCGGTATGTCGATCGGGCAGTCATGTTCCATGCAATTTGTTGTAATTAAACCCACCAAGGTGCCTTCTCGATGAATGTACATACTCCACGCAATACTGTTAACAATCCGATACCATCTGGAAATTATTACTGGTTTGGAATAGTACTTGCGATGGTAATTTTTATGGAATGTAGCTTTTTGGCTTTGGTACGGTACTGGTGGGTGCGAGCGAAGAAGCAGCGGCAAACGAAATTGATGTAGTGCAATAGCGTTATGTATTGTATCTACTAGATTGTTTAGACAGGAAGCACTTTGTCGAGGGTATGTATACAATTGCGGTATCACGAGGACGCTTAACGCCGAATTATGGTCTGAGGTCAGGTCATCATGATCGTCCGCTCCGCTTCGAATCACAAAGCGCAAGTACTTGCTCCGTTTCATGCAAAACAGTCTTGACTATGAAAAAAAAAAAGGTTTCAGACTCTGACAATTTTCATACACGACAGTATTACCTTTTGCCTGATACTGGACATGTTTTTGCTCTAGTTGCTCAAACCCCTTGCGGAACTTCTCTTCTTGGTCGCGAATAACTTCATCTTCACGCTGCAGTCTCTCGGTCTCCAACTTTAGCTTGAATAAAGTCTCTGTGACATTACGTCGCAGGGCTTTCAGGCTTGTCAGCTCTTCCTTGCACTTGTCGCGAATCACGCCCCACTCTTCGTCTATTACATTGTTCGGTACGATGTACATAAATGACGAAGCGAGGATTACTCACCAGCAAATTCCACCTGTTCAGCAGCAGCATGGTATTGGGCCATTTGCTGAGACCAGTCGCGATCCATGGCCCAGGACACGGACTTGGTTGAATAAGCCATACTCATACGTAAGTCAGAGTTGCTGCGTTTCAGGCTACTTCGCCTTCGTAGGGCTTCCGGGCGAGACATGCCATCAGCAGTTTCCTCCTCAGAGGGAGGAGAATATGAGCCATTTAATGGGGAACGCCTTCCTTGGTCGTAGAAATCGTCCATGTCCACAGGACTCGTGACTGTGTCTTTGAAGGCAGCTGACAAGGACCCATTATATGGAATAGGAACGGGGTCTGGAGAGACGATTGATAGGCGGCCAGTTGACTCCAGTTCGCGGTGGCTCTCCGATGCGGAGCGGTTGCTGGAAGTAGCACTGTATTCATGAGGATCTTCATGGATTACATGAATATCACGTTTCTTCTGTTCGAGGGTGGCCTCCATTAGCAGTACACTCGCCTCGACTGAAGCGCTCTGACGGTTGGCGGAGTGGATTTGGTATTCTTCCAGGCTTAGCTCTCGAGAGTTGGCATGTCTTGTTTCTGTTGACTCTCGAACACTGTCGTGCTCGTGGAGGTAGATCCCCTGGGTCCTGCTTTCTTGGGATCTGAGGTCGTGTCGAGCGACAGAACTGGATGATGATTTGCTTATAACTTCGTTTTGATTGACTCCGGAGCCCTTCCCGTGTTTAGAGACCGAAGGGCTAGCCAGATGTGCCCATTCCGACACTGATGACGATCGACGAGAATGCACGGAATGCGAGGAAGCACGACGGTGTGGCAGAGTATGAGTGTGTGGAACCAGATTAGCGCATCGGTCGCAACAGAATGAAGTGCGCGGTCTGACACCGTCTGAAGCATTTTTTTTCTTGAACAATGAATCCGACCCCTGCTGGAGACGAATCCACTTTTCCATCTCTTTAAGCCGGAAGTCGGGCGGGGCATGAAGAGTAAGGAATGGGACACGAGCAGTGTTACTAGTGCCTGAATATGCCTGAGCGAGGCGTTGACATTTCCTTATCATGCGGTCTTTGAGACGCCGGATGTCCACGATGCAGTCCCAAGAGGCATCGCGCTTCTTGGCGAGTTCGTTGAGCTCCGCCTTTAAAAGAACGGCATAAAGCTGGGCCTGTGCGGGGAGGGAGTAATACCTTTAATACGAGTATGGATTCTGTGAGATGAGTGATGGTTTGGGTACGAAGCAGGACGAACCTTGAGTTCGTTGGGGGTGTCTGTGCATTGGAGGAAGCGCCAACCTGACTCTTTAGTTACCTCGTCATGAGGCTCGAGCTGACCTCTGACTGGACTTGCTTGGAGGTAGTCGAGTGAGCATGAGGGAGTGGGAGTAGTAGTGGACGACGGCTCCGTGTGCATCTCAAACTCTGAGAGTGAGGAGGATGTACAAGCCACGACTCGTTCCTCCTGATTTGTTGCCATAACTTTTTATTTAGTCTGCCGACACGACACTCACCTCATTGTCTCGCCCAAGGCAGATATATTGCCGCTACACCATCTACAAAGCGCTACGTTGCTGTTCTAATACGAATTGAAGGCCAATAGTCTGGGTGCATCTGAGACACAGCAAGTACTACTGACAACCTGCTTCCATGTCGTCGGCATTGGCGAGATACGAAGACTTTCTCGTCAAAAACGTCTCGACCATTTCTTCGGTGGAGTCTACCCTTAGGTCTGTCACCTGGCTCCTGCCTGGAAGGTTCAAAGATGCCGAACTAGCATCAGAGGCATGTTCGTCGCATTTTCATTGAATCAGGTGGTGTATTCTCAAGTAATAGCGTCTCCAACAGTGTCCGCCCTGCTCAATGTAACCAGCTTGTACCATGATACGTTGCTCGCCAGGATTGCTCACAACGACACGAAGCGGAAACCCATTCTCCCAATACCTCTCCACACCAAGTACACCCGTGCCTGGTGCGAGAAAGACAGGATTTACAAATGGGCTGCTAGAACACTCGAGCTCATCCGCTTCACTCAGCTTCTCATTGAGATGGGAATGCGGCGCAAGTTCTCTGAGAAGACTAGGTGGAGAGGTATTGTCGTTATCGAGTGTATCAAGTATATATCCCACATTTACTTTCCAAAGGCGCGTCTGACTTACTGCCTTCTTCAGGGTCATTCTCCGTCTCGTCATGCTCAGGATAACTCGCAGGCCTCTCGTATCGCCTGCCATTCCAGAGCGCGACTTCGATCCTGCCTCCCTTCCACCATCCTCAATCCACTCTTCCCCTACTCTCGTTCCGACTACGCCGCCTGCATCTCCGCCTGCAACACCGGACCATCTGAAGAACAACCATGTACCATTACAACCCAGTCCTTTAATGATGGCTCCGCCACCTCCCGGCCGCTCGGATTCTTCCATCGAAGATTACCTCCTTCCAAAGGCATTGACCACTTCATCTGTCCGGCCTTCTCTTCAACTCGTCACCTCCCTTTCATCCGTTCAAGACTGGCTGGCTGAGGTCATATACATCATTAGGCCTTTCATATACGGTGCGCTCGTGCTTACACCAGTTGTTCTTATTGAACCGACCCATGTACTATAGTCAGCATGTTGAGCACAAGCAGGCATAAAGACCGTGCTCTCCTAACTGCCCTTGCGATTGACATCTTGTCTCGCAACCTTCGCAGGGCGCCTTCATCTTCTGCTTCCGTCGAGAGAGACGAATATGCACGTAGGGACCGTGACTTGGTTTGGTATCTCTTCAGGGGATCTGCTTGGGAGTTGTACACACGGTGCGCCACACGTACCTCCAGTTTGTGTTATCTGAATGTTGTCCACTTAAGGCCAAAGCTCGAGTCACTGGTCGAAAAAGCAGCCCACGTGCCGGGCTTAAGTCTGATAAGCGCAGTAGTAAAAGACTGGGTACCCCTGATTGATGAATATTACTATTGTAAGGGGTTGTGTCATTTTTCTCGGCCTCGGAAAGCTGATGATGACATGACCCAGATACTGCAATATGACCTGACCTTCTCACGGCTAGTATGCTTCCCATCGATAACAGTAAACGTTTCAATAGCCACAACCCCTTCCTTCATCCAATTTGTTCACGTCATAGGACGTCGCGTAGCATTGAAACGGCGTTTTCTCCCCTCCGATCCCTTCTGGGCCCCATCAAATGGCTAGCTGAGTGGTTGGTTTATGGGTCCGGATCTGTGAACGTGCTGTGTGTTAGTGCTGGGACCGTGATACGACAAGAACACGACTCCTAGGCGTTGCTGGCACTACCATAGCTTCCACCTTGAAGGAGGTTGACCTGAGCTCATTAAATACCGGGAACTCACATGCGGAGGTTCTACGTAAAATGTCGACCAACATGTAATTTTGCGAACCTCCACAGTAGCTAGCATTCCGTTTATCTTCTCTGCAGGCCTGCACACAAGGGCAGAAGAGGCGCCTCGCTCTCTCAGCATGTCCGACTGCTTCTCAAATGTGCACTGCGTTCTGTGTGCCACACAAAGGCTGAGAAATTGTGGCTGTGCTGAGTTCGAAAGTTTTCGTGTGCTCTGCGTTCTGTCAGCCACCCACCACAGTTTGAGCGAGACGAAATGTCGAGTACCAACGGCAAGATGGACATCGACACTTCGCCAAGAAAGTCGTGTGTTTTTATGGATCTGCCTCACCCGCAGCCTATGACTTACTGGCCTGCAGCTCTCGGAACCACTCGACGGACACCCATCGCACCAGACGCTCTCACCGGTCCCATTCGAGGGACAGACGAGAGCGCCTTAGGGAGAGAGACAAGGATATGGATGAAAGGAGGAGGAGAAGTCGCGACCATGGTAGTGAGAGGGATTACAGAGATAGAGAGAGGCGCAGCCGCTCCCGCGAGAGGTCTCACAGAGACAGGGAAAGAGAGCGTCGCCACCGCGGCAGCAGACGGGATGAAGAGGATCGCTACTATGACCGTGAGGATAGGGAGAGGCGTCGCAAGAGAGAAGACGGGGACGAGTCTCCGGAGAGAGACCCCGAACGATCCAAGAGAAAGAGGCATGAGGAAAGTGACGAACCTCATGTTCTTCCCTCTGTCATCAAGGACAGTCCTCGAAGCAGGATCGCTGACCGGAGAGACCGCTCACGCGAACGTAGGTACGAAAGGAAAGTGCGCGACCCCCGTGACGAGTTCGACGAACCGCTTCGGCACCCCAGAGAGAGGGATCGTCGTGATTCTAAGCGCCTTCCGTCTGACGAAGACACACTTGAAGATGAATTTGATAAACGGTCAATGCGTCGCAGCCCCACCAGACAGTAAGTCCATATTATGAACGGCGCTCCTTTTTTTCATCGATACTATATTAGGCGTCCTTCTCCGACTTACGAGGCTCCCGTTGAAGACTATAACCCCGAAGAGCCCAAAGAAGACGATTCGGAAGCTCGGTCTGTGTTCGTTTCTCAGCTCGCTGCTCGTCTTACGGCGCGTGACCTCGGGTACTTCTTCGAGGACAAGTTAGGCGAAGGTTCGGTTGTCGATGCTCGCATCGTTACCGACAGAATCTCTCGTCGCTCAAAAGGGTAAGTGATCAAAGTCAGTGCGGCGCGGCTATTAATGGTGCACTAGCATTGGTTATGTGGAGTTTCGCTCCGTCGATCTTGTTGAAAAGGCCATGGCCCTCAGTGGCACGATCGTAATGGGTTTACCTATTATGGTGCAGTTGACTGAAGCAGAGAGGAACAGACTTCACCCAGGAGATGGGTTGGTACTTGGTCATCTCATCCGTACTTTTATTGATCCATTGGTCCAGGAACTTGAATCTGCCCCCCGGTGTCAACACATCACACGGGGCAATGCAGTGGGCCTTCCTTTTCGTCATAATTCCCGTTACGCTGACATCACACCTATCACAGACTTTATGTTGGTTCCTTGCATTTCAACCTCACCGAATCCGATATCAGACAAGTCTTTGAGCCATTTGGTGAACTGGCATTTGTTGATTTGCACAGGGATCCGATGACAGGAAGGAGTAAAGGTTATGCATTCATACAGTCAGTGGCAACACCAATACCAGTTGTGACCTTCAACTAGCGAATTGGTTTTCTACAGGTATAAAAGGGGTGAAGACGCCAAAATGGCTTTGGAGCAAATGGAAGGCTTCGAGCTCGCTGGAAGAACAGTATGTGCTGTAGTTGTTATCCTCACTTACCCCTCACTGTTGTGACATCAGCTCCGTGTCAACACTGTTCACGAGAAAGGTAGTGTGAAGTATACCCAGCAGGACTCCTTGGACGAAGCTGGCGGTGAGCAGATTTATCTAGGCAATAAACCAGTTCTCATGTCCTTCCCTCCGAAGGCGGTAATTTGAATGCAGCGTCACGTCAAGCGCTAATGCAAAAACTTGCTAGAATCGAGCCAACTCCGAAGCTTCCAACTATGTGCGTCCTGTCAACGTTAGATTCGTTGCACATTGCTGATGCATAGCAGTAACAAACCAAACATTCCGCAGACAATGCAATCACGTTCGGTCTTACTGAAGAATATGTTCAATCCGGAAGAGTGAGTCATTCGTTCCGTGGTTGACTCATTGCAACTGACCGGGGGAATAGGGAAACGGAACGCGACTGGGATAAGGAATTGGCCGAGGATGTTAAAGGCGAATGCGAAGAAAAGTATGGCAAGGTCGAGATCATCAAAATCGAGAAAGACAGCCAGGTATGTTCTCGTTATTTTAGGGTGTGCTCGTCTCATGATAGTGTTCAGGGCGAAATTTATGTTAAGTTCGGCTCTGTCGAATCTGCCAAAAAGGCTATTCAAGGACTGAATAGTCGGTGGTTCGGGGGACGCCAAATCTCAGCTGCATTCATCTCGGATGCGATTATGATGGCACACCAATAAGCTTGATTCTGTTAAGGTTAACCGAACTTCAATGATGAACCGTAATAATTTCTATGTGCAGCAGGTTTCCCACCTCGTCTTGGTACACCCGAGTTGCGCATATTGGCGCCAGATCATGCAGAGGCAGGTCCAACGAGCGACTTTTCATCTTTGCTGTACTATGCTTCATCCCCTCAAAGGTTTTCTCTGTAGATTGACACAAATACAAAGGCCGTTGTTCACTTGTGGCAGCAGTGGGAACCATTGATATTATATTGTCTTATATGCATGCACTGCCGTATTTAAGTAAGTGTCAAGTTGATCCTGGGGGAAGCTTGAGGAATGCTGTCAGGTTTTCGATACTGGTACCCTATCAGGTATCCACGCATTGTATCTGGCCATGCGAAGAGGTGAGTAGGATGGGTATTTCCGACAACATACCTTGATTGGTGTCTGAGCGGTTATTAGTTGGTGTAGTTCCCTTCGACATGTACCTGCCAAGGGGCCATCGATCACCAGACATGTCAAAAATGAAATCATTTGCAGTTCGCCCATATCGACCACATTATTAATACACAACATGCCGCCGTAGCGTGGCTTATGTGTGACCCTACCTACCCTTTGGGAGGACCTTATCTCTCCTGCACGTAGCATCCTCGGACCGCAAGCATTCAATTGACGTGCAGTAGCACCGTTATCAGCCCTTCAGTTTTGGATAAGTAATTGATAACTGAGCAAGGGTTCGCTAGGCAGAGGACACCAGCGAAGTGCGTAGATCGGGGCTTATCGACGTGGTTATAGCCTCATGGATCGGACAGCGACGCGGGGCGACAAGCAGCTGTCGTGCTCGTTTCATGGTGAATTTTGTATCTGGTAGCTACCCTTTTATATGACTGACATATATTTCGTATTTGCTCTGACTCACTCCTTCCTCATCCCCACTTGCGTACGCAGTATGTCTTACTTGTGTCTCGGTGATCTGTCAGTTGCTTGCTACGGCCGATATTTTCTTTTTATTCTCAATGACCGTAGTGTCAGCAGCAATAGATCAGTTTGAGATAGACCCGTCAAAGTTCAGCGTGTCAACATCGGATGCTGATGCTCGTGCAGCTGCGCGTACTGCAGGAGAAATGAACATTTAAGAACTGACAGCAACCATGGGTTATCTTCCATGTGGAAATACAAGTGGGTTGCCACTCTCTCCCGTTAACCCACTTCTTAGTTCGGCTTGCAATGACACCTAATCTCCTACAGACGAAAACTCCCTGGTATTTCTTCTCGGTTGACAAAGGTGCTCTTGTCAAGGAATTCGTCGGAAAGCCTCTTGATGCACTCCGGACGCCAGCCCTCGTTGTGGATCGCACCGCATTTAAGGAAAATTGTACCAAGATGCATCAGAATGCCAAGGATTGGGGTGCCAGCTTCAGAGCTCACTTGAAGACACACAAGGTATTGTCTACAGCACTGTATAGCTTCATGCATCATGACCATCAGGAGCAGACCGTCGAGGGTACAAGATTGCAGCTCGATTCCAGTATCGTTAAGACCAACGCAGTGATTGTCTCGACGATGATGGAGGCATGGGGAGTCGTCCATGGCGGCCTGGTTGAAGATGGAACCGTTAAGGATGTCAGTTTACTTTTTCAGCCGCGCTCCTCCGTTACTTGATATCCACTAGCTATTGTATGGCCTTCCAGTTGGACCAAACAAGCTCGACGATTTGTCTGTATTGCATGAAGTGATGGTCAAGTATGACGGGACTGTCCGAATCATGGTAGATAATCTAGAACAGGTTAGGTTTCTGGAAGAGTACGAAAGACAACGCAACCAGCCGAAGAGATGGTCTGCGTTCATCAAGATGGACGGCGGTCAGAAGTACGTCCAATGTCTCTAAGAGACGTAGAAATGCATTGACAGGCATCAGACGTGCTGGTACATCTCCAAAACCAGAATCATTCAAGCCATTCATGAGAACTGTCTTCGCGTCGGATGCCATATCTGTCTTTGGTTTCTACAGTCATGCAGGAGATTCCTATGGATCAACGTCTTTGGAGCAAGCTGTCTCTTGCTTGACGGGCGAAGTACAGCTGGTTAATGACGCTGCATTGATGGCCCAGGAAGTCCTGGCAGAATCCCAGAACAAGGGCACTCACTCTCAACCTTTTGTGTTGTCTGTGGGATCTACACCGACCGCATTTGGCGCAGCTGCAAAAGAACGGATGAGATCACAGCTCTGTGGTGTTCTCGAGCTACATGCAGGTGCGCATAAGTAAACGGAATGTACTACGTTGTTCCCTCTTGACAAACGAGCCGAAATCATAGGCAACTACCCGATGCTTGACCTTCAACAACTGCACACGAGGTTGATCGACCAGCCTAGTATTTCGCAGCGCGTATTCGCGACAGTTATATCATACTATCCAGGTAGAGGAAGGGACGGCCTGGATGAAGCGTTGTGTGATGCTGGAGCAATTGCAATGAGTAAAGACAGGGGTCGGATTCCTGGATTTGGAGAAATTGTCGGAAAGTCCTGGAGGCTAGGACGGATTTCCCAAGAACATGGCGTCCTCGAGCAGCTGCCAACTGACGCATCGTCTGAGGGTAAAGCTGACCCAGTACTGAAGATTGGGGATAGGATTGAAATCATTGGGCAGCATGCATGTCTCATCGCAGCAGGTCATCCGTGGTATTATGTGGTGGAGGGAGGATCGAAAAAAGTGGTTGATGTTTGGGTGCCATGGAAGGGTTGGTGAACCTTTGATGTCATATACAGTAACCGTGGGAATATGTTGAAGACACACTTGGTCATCGTGTTCTTCCTCCGCCAAATCACAGGCGATCACTATGCCACTCAACGACTATGAGGTCGATGCCACGGAGCTCTTGGAAACTTACGGTTGGTGTCTCCTAGCGTTACTTTGAAAGTCGCTCATCTAGTAGACGCTAGATTTCTTGATGAAGTATATCATAATCGGTTAGTACGCATCAACCCAGGATTCGAGTCCGATTGTTCAGAAGTGTTGCCCACCGCAGGGGAAGCTGGCACGGGTAAATCGTGTCTCCTCCACCATTTCATACACAACGCTTGTAGGCACCTTGGTTCTTGGCTCTGAGGACTACTGTCTAAAGTTTCCCTAGTCAAAGATCACTCTCAACATACGATCGGGGTAGAGTTCTCTAGTCGGACAGTAAAGCTCGGAGAGAAGAGAATTAAACTTCAGGTAGATGCTCTTGGTGATTAGGAATGTACTTTCTTGACAGTTATCTTAGCTGTGGGATACCGCAGGGCAAGAACGATTTCGGTTCGTGTCGCGCATTTAGGTTTCCGCCTTTCAATTCATCGACATCCAGGTCAGTTACACGCAGTTATTACCGTGGCGCAGCGGGAGTGATACTCGTATACGACATCACGAAGTTTGTATCGTGATCAAAGTAGCCCCTTTACTGACACTGACTAGCTTGCACCCAGTCGAGAATCGTTTCTCAATCTCTCTCGATGGTTAGCTGATGCCAGGGCTCTTGCAAGCCCGCATTTGGTTGCCTGTTCTAGTGGGGAACAAATCAGATAGAGAAGACGAACGAGAGGTCGAGTGGGCCGAAGCTAGTAGATGGGCTGCTGAAAATGGCAAGTTTTGGGGGATGTGTGATTGGTGGCTGTCTAAACCCTTTTCTCTAGATGTTCACTTTCTGGAAGTATCTTCGTTGACAGGAGAAAACGTCGAGACACCCTTTCTACTCGCAGCACGAGCCATCCTATTATCCATAGAATCTGGAGTGCTCGACCCGGAGAAAGTAGGGAGTGGTGTCAGCTACGGTGATCGAGCGCTACGGAGAGTAACGAGTTCTAGTCACCTCAGCTTCGGAAGTCTGAGCGGGACTCGCAGAAGACGGTCAGACCGATTCCGGCTGAAGAACTGGATACCAACAGGCAGATGCTGCTAGGGCTGGCACCAGTGACTACAGATACCTCCGTGGAGCCTCTCAACGGTACGGCATCCTCGAAGGTGGGTTCTGACTGTTGTTTTCTTTACACTCCATACTATGTATACCATTTACACCATAGTTGCGCCTACATTCTTCTGAATGAACCCTTATGATATCTACCGAATTTAGATTTATCTGTAGCGACGTCTTCAGGTTTTCTTCTTTCTGTTACCGCCATCTTTGGATATTTGCTAACCTGTTCTCCGGTGTACGATCTTCTGTATCACGAGGTCTTGTCTACTATATGCTGCTTGCCCTGTTTCACCGCTTCGGGCCTCGAACCCCAACCGCAGCCCGCACTTTCTATCACATAATAATTACTGCGCTTTGGCAAGGTATTTACATATGTTTGTATCTGAGCTACTTTACAACGTAGTCGGCTTATCCAATCACCATATATTGACACATCGCTCTGCATGCTGATCTATTTAGTTACGAACAGAGGCCGGTATATGAAGTCATTTCACGGCTTCATGTTACGATGCACCTATGCTGGACTTTGAATCATGCCAGGCTGTGGACTGAATGGTTTTGATGCCACAACCTAAATGATTCCTGCTGTATCTGTCATGAAGCTGTAGAATTGCAACTAAGTTGGTCAGGCTCAACATAATAAATCCTGCATTGTATATGATGTTCTCTAGTCTACCGGAAAGTGGGATGGTAACTGACGAGTACACAGTCATAGGCTCGGGACTGCATTTGCCAAGGTACTGCCAACACAGTAAATCAGTGGAGGTGACAGTATACTCCAAACAGTTCCTGAGTTGGGACACATTAATCTTACCTGGTCAGCATTAGCAATTTGCAGTATGGTGATCCATTCTCCTGGTATAGATCCATGTACTTTGGTAACTCCATAGCCTGTTCATTCTTTGGTGTGAAGTTGATGCCCAAAGGTGACTCATGTCAATGCCATATTGGTGTTTTTTTTGGGAGGGGGGGGGGCACTGCAAGCATTGCACAATTTTTCTTGTTAAAATATGTTGAAAAAACTGAAGGAAGAGATAATCTTTTATTTGGAGTGTTTTCAAAGAAAAAAAATGCAAATATAAGGTTTTGTCCCATTTGTCTTTTCTGCCTGAAGACATGAATTAATGGTAATGGCCACTGGCTTCTACACTAATGGGACTAATGGGTATTACCATCAATCCATATTTTGTGGAAAATCATGTGAAGAAAATAAAAAATGCTTTTCACCCTTCCCCTTTGAAAACATCAGTCAAAAAAAGTATCTCTTCCTTCAATTTTTCCACCATGCCATTTATGCTTGCAGTGGGGGGTGTACACCTGTTCTTGTGAATTTAGATGTCATTCCTAGCTAGTTGGCTCTTCAGGTACTTGACTTACATGATTTGCAGAGGTCCATATAAATTGAAGTTATATTCTGTTGGTATTGCTGAGTAGAACCAGCATCCTGTACAAGACTCTCAGAGGTAGATGAATATTGCATAACATAGTAGACTATTCTAGAATGATGTTCCCACATAGTATAAATACCCAAGCTGATAGGGCAAGGGAACAATACAATTATCTTATTGATCATTCTCATGATCAAGCTACTATGCTACAGGTTATGAGCCCCAGCTTGCTGCTATAAACAAAACCTCTATCGAACTATTGCTATCTAAATAAAACTTTGTGTCACTATGTCGGGAGTCACTGAAGAATTCATTAACATAACAACAAATACAAACAATGCTAATGGAGTTGGTAGTAGGGTACAGAACCTTGGCACCATCTCATCCTACAAAGTATGTTGGTATCGTGTAGTAGATACCAGCATCCTGTACAAAGAGCTTGAAGGTAGCTGAATACTCCATAGTGTAGTAGACTATTCTAGAATGATGTTCACACATAGTATAAATACCTGAGCTGATAGGGTGAGGGAACAATCATTATCTTATTGATAACTCCCATGATCGAGCCACTACTCTACAGGTGATGAGCCCCAGCTCACCGCTATAAACAAATCCTCTATCAAATTATCGCTATTATTGCTATCTAAATAAAACCTCACATCACTATGTCGGGAGTCGCTGAAGACTTTGTTAATGTAACAACAAACACAAACAACACCAATGGAGCCAGTAGTAGGGTATGAAACCTTGGCGCTATCTCCTCATACAAAGTAGATACACTTAAAGACAATAATTGGCACACATGGAGAATTTGAATGCAGAAATTCTTATGCCTGCACAAGGTCTTTAAGTATGCCGAGGGGAGCTACCCAAAGCTGGAGGAGGACTCAAGCAACAGTGCCAAGATTGCGGTGTGGGAAGAAGAAGATCTTATCATGCAAACCCTCATATTGACAAATATAGATGACCAACAGATGGACCATGTTATGCATGCCAAGACAGCAGCACAAATGTGGGAAAATCTAAAGATGGCTCATCAGACATGCGGCGTTCAAACCGCTCTCATTGCAAAGAGAGAGCTATTGAATGCCAAATGTCCCAAGGGTGACAACATCGCACTACATATTAATAAACTCAAATGGATGCAGAACGATCTATCAGCCATGGGGAAACCGGTCCCTGACAATGAATTCAAATATATCTTATTATTAAACATGCCAGAGTCTTGGACTACATTTACCACATTGTATATGGCAGGCTGAATAGCTGGGAAAGGAGTGGATTCGGTCATGGTCAAAGAACTTACCACAGTGTTAGTGGACAAATACAAACAAAGGCAGGAGACTCTGCAAGAACAGACATTATTTACTCAGAAGAAAGTAAATAATAAATGAAAGGAGCCCACCAAAGCCTGCAGTATCTGTGGATGTGACAATCATACTACTGACAAGTGCTGTCATAAGGGGAAACCCAAATGCGGCTACTGTCAAAAGTTAGGTCACACAGAAGATGACTGCTGGAAAAAGCACAGCAGGCCACTTAAAAAGGCTAAACCTGGGCAGGCTAATTTTGCCTTGATCATGGAACTGCCTACATGTGACATACAGGATGACAAACAAGTACTACATGCAGATGGGAATTGGACATCTGGTAGTAGTAGTACTAATACTAATAATAGTGCATTCAATGTATTGTATGAAGGAATAGACGAGCGCATTGAATGGTACACATGGGTAGCTGACTCAGGGAGTATGGCACACATAGCAAAAGATAAGATAATGTTTAGGGAGATGGTCCCTATACAAAAAGTGATCTGGGGTATTGGAGATCACACAATTACAGCGTACGGAGTCAGGACAGTCATGCTACAGGCATGTATAGGTAACAAGACTTCCATAATTACCTTGCGGAATGTATTGTACACCCCCAATGCTGTACATAACTTAATTTCATTAATGTGCCTCGATAAGGAGGGCAGCTCCTCTGTTTCTGGGGGAGGACAAATGAAATTATATGATCAAAACAAAAATCTGTTTGCTGTAGCTAATATACATGATGGGATATATGAACTATGTGTCCACAGGCATGAACTTGCAGAGCGTGCATACCAGGCATGTACCTGGGATGACTGGCACCAGTGTTTCAGGCACATTGGAGTCAAAGGACTCCAGCACCTTAAACATGATCGGTTGGTGGATGGACTTACCATGGTGCCATTGCCAATCATAGACTGCCCCTCGTGTATAGAGGCTAAGCAAACAAAAGTACCTTTTCTGAATAAGTCAGTGCCAAGAACAACACAGCTGGGTGAAATGATACACACCGATGTGTGGGGACCAGCTTGAACGGAAGCCCTAAGTGGGCGTGTGCACTGGTACATATCATTTGTAGACAATGCAAGCCGGTACTGTGAAGTCAGGTTCATGGTAAGTAAGGGGGAGGCATCACATAAATTGAAAGAATACCTCACATACCTCGAATGCCAACTGGGACATTGGACGAAGGTTGTACACGCTGACAATGGAAAAGAGTACATCAATAATGAGTTACTCACCTGGTGCCATGATACAGGCATTGATTTACAAGTCACTGTGCCATACTCACCAGCACAGAACAGCATAGCAGAGTGTTTTAATCAGATGCTAGGTGAACTTGCTCATGCCATGAGGATTGCAGGAAAGGTTCCTGCATTCCTCTGGCCTGAGGCAGTCACCCACGTGGCATACATCCATAACTGTTCCCACACATGAGCATTGGTGGAAGCGACTCCATACGAGAGGTGGATAGGGCACTGTCCTGATGTGTCCCATTTCCAGGAGTTTGGATGCCCTGTATGGATCATGAATGAAGGCGTCAGTCTCAACAAACTTGATGCCAAGTCTGTGCAACTCACCTTCATGGGTTTCCTGGATGGTCCATGTGCTGTCCATTTCTATGATGCCTGCACAAGATCCATCAAAATGTCTCATAATTTTCATTTCCTGCAAGCTCCAGTCAGTGCACTGAGCGCTTCACCCACCTTGTCAGATGGTATGCCGCACGAGGGGGAGCCAGAGCCCAGGAATGTGGCTGATGGGGACACACAGGATACTGAGAATGATAGAGACAAAACTAAAAGAGATCATGAATGTGTCAGTAAACGAAAATGGGCAGATAATGAAGAAGACACTCACCAGAGGAGAAGTAGCAGGCCCAAGGTAGTAAGGGACTACCGGGTGCTCAATGATCCTCTACCAGAGTTGTTGGATAGTGAAGATGGCAACTTACTGGAGTCACCACAAGACCCTGATGAGGGAGAACCAGAAGACAGCCCTATAGAATGTTCAGTGTTAGTATGTGCAGCACTTAATGAAGGTGGTGCCTTACCTGACAACCCAAGAATGCTGAAGGAGGCATGCGACTCACCCGAATGGCCAGAGTGGGAAAAAGCTGTCAAAGCAGAAATAGATCAATTATACTGAACGGGGATGTGGGAGCTAACCGACTTACCAAAGGGTAGAATGCTGGTAGCCAACAAATGGGTCCTCATTTGAAAGTATAATAAAGAAGGCAGATTAGAAAAATACAAAGCACGTCTAGTAGCAAAGGGGTACTCACAGATACCAGGGATGGACTACATGGATACATTCTCACTGGTAGTGAGGCTGGAAACAATAAGGGCAATAATAGCATTAGCAGTTTCCCAGGACTGGGAGATCCAACAGATGGACGTAAAGGGGGCTTACCTAAATGGCAAGCTAAAAGAAGAAGTCTATATGAAACAGCCCGAAGGCTTTGAGGACGGTACACAATGTGTGTGCTGGCTAATAAAAACATTGTATGGGCTGAAGCAATCCAGAAGAGAGTGGAACATCGAACTGAATAGACAGTTAGTGTGAGGCAGATTCAAGTGCCTATGGTCAGATCCCTGTGTGTATGTCCGGCAGACAATGTTATGCGCAGGGATATCTCACCAGCCGAAATTGACAGGTGTTGGCGATGAGGCGAAGTGCGTCATTGCTCTTGCAATATCTCCTGGGTTGACCTTGAGGGCTTAATAGTTTTACCCCTCCTATGGCCAAGCGAGCAGTTCTGAGGTAGTATTTGTCAGAGAGAAGCTAGCCTGGTTGCAAGGTAGCTAAAAGCTAAGGAATACATCCATGTCCCTACAGGTATATATACTACTCAAGAGTATTTGGACATGTGTGCGTATACACGTCAAAGATGCATCACGACATGCTCCAAATGAGGGAAGATGACTCGAGATGAGTATGTGGGCATAGGGTATTCCCTGGGAAAGGAAACGAGTCCAGGAAAGGGGATATAACTATGCGTTCGTGTGAAGAACGCGTCGCGCGTATCCCATTGTAGTCCAAAAAGGGAAAGTGACTCGATGCGGGGAAATATGAAATAGGAAGCGTCGAGTCACGTCGATCGGAGAAGGCCGATCGAGGGAAGGGAAGGCCATATAAAGGATGGCGTATAGTAAGCGTCTATAAAGGGAAACATAATTGAGTAAGCGTCGCAAGACGCGTCTCAAGTACAAGAGAAAGAGGAAGAGAAAAGAAATAGAAAGTCTGCACACGCGAGAGGACCGATCGGTTAGGCGAAAAGATGATATGGCGTATCATTACCCCCCTCTCAAGGTCGAAACACCAGAGAGACGGGTAAGAGTTGCCGGGGGAGCTCGATTTAAGGTTGGGAGCTCGACCGCAATTGTCGGAGAGGGAAGTTAAAGGGGGCCCCCGTGCCTAACCGAAGGGTTTGTGGGGGAGCGACGTCTTCAACGAGGGTACAATCGAGGGAGGACGGTTCCCGGGATCATCCATTTGGAACCTTGGCCATTGCGACAGAGCAGGTGTCTGCACCTTTGGCAATTGTAGCAGCGCATTTCCCAAAGGGGGTGGCTCCAGTCGAGCGCCTTTCTTCCTGAAATGACCTTGGGGAGGTCATCGTCGTAAGGGAGAACGACAAAGGAAGAGGCGGGAGGAGTGGGGAAAGGGTTGCGAGTGTTTATTGCGAAGGGAAGGTTAAGTGTGCGAGCTCCTGCATTAAAGTAGGCAGAGTGAAGGAAATTCCGCCAGTCGTCGTAGTTGACCTGGTTCCCAATGGATCGTTCGGTAAGGAGAGAGGTGGTGTGGTCAAGGAGAACCTTGACACCTCGTTCTCTTGGGGAGCCGGTGTGGGGAGCCCATACTCCCTGAGGCTACAGAGCTCCCTTAGCGGCCTTTCTCACTCTCAGTAGTCGCTCACTCACGCATTACAACACTCCCTTGGCTAGAAACATCGCCGCGTATGCTAACGTCACACCTTCCATCACGTCACGTACTCGTGCCAGCAACATCGCCGCTGACTCACCAGTTACCATATTAGGTTCGTCCTCTGTCGACATATCCCCTCGGCGGCTATATCCACTCTACAAGCGCCGAGGCTGTCGCCCGCTTAGTAATGCCGCCCACCGCATCCCAGACCCGTTGAAGAAATCGCCGCCTCCCCCTACAATGTACACTCGCTACCCACACTGCAAGCATTTCACAATTTTTCTTCAGAAAACATGCTGAAAAAATTGAAGAAAGTGATACTCTTTTTTGACAGGTGTTTTCACAGAGAAAAGGCAAAAATAATATTTTCTTTTCTTTGCATGACTTATCTCGAAACATTGATTGATGGTAATACCCATTGGCATAGAAGCTAATCAGCACTACCATTCATTCATGTTTCTCCACAGAAAAGACAAAGAAAACAAATTATTATATTTGCATTTTTTCTGTGAACACAGCCCAAATAAAAGAGTATCTCTTCTTTCAATTTTTTCAACATATTTTGGCATGAAAAATTGTGAAATGCTTGCAGTGCCAGGCACATTGTCTGTATGCTTTCCACTTTTACTTACTTTCGTTTTTATGGACTTTACTTGTTTTATCTTCGTCTATATCGCCGCCGTGCATGTGAATGTCCATGCATCGGTCTTTATCTTTTCTCTTATTACTTTTGACATATGACAGATCCGAAATATTCCGATTTTACCTTAGAAACCACTGTCCTTACACTACAAAAAGTCCGCTGTACATAGAAAGATAACCACCCACTTTTTGGAGTCAACATCTGCGTGTCTAAGAGTCTTCCTGAGTCCCTAGAGTCGCTTTCCAGAGTATCTTTGAGTCCCCAGAGCATCCCCAGAGTCCCCAGAGTCAGTCTTATCGTCTATTCGTCGTTCTCGAGTCTTCCTGCCCCAGAATTGCCGCTGCGCCTACTACAAGTCCGTTTCAGTGTTTACAGCGTCTACCTACGAGTTCAAGAGCACAAAATCGCCGCCCTACGAGTTATCGCTGTCAAGAGATATCCCCAGCTCTCTAGAAGTTATCCTGCACCTGTCTAAGGCGGACTTTCGAGTTCTTCGTCACCAACACTCCCCAGTCACCAAGAGAAATCCTCCTTTGCCTTCTAGCCCTCCCTTCTGTCTCCTTCCAACACAGCACCCCTTGGGACGAGCCTAGGTCTAACCTACAGCTTTCCCAGCTTTCCCCTTGCGCTCTCACAAGAAGAGTTGCCCACACCGGCCAGATCATCGGGGACCTCGATCGTCTCCTCGCTGGTTGAAGACGTTTCAGAGCTTGAATATTCCCATTCGAGGCCATCTGCACTAGCCACTCGAGCTCTTCTCTCGTCCAGTCTTCGCGGTTGAGGACTGTTTGTCCTGCTGAAAGTCCACGATGGCGGACGTAATCCGCTGAAGACAGGAGCTTCCATTTGTTTTTCTTGGAAAGGAGATTGAGCTCAAGGAGATTGTCGGCCCTTGCACCTATCGCTATTGAAAGCGAGTGCTGGGTCAATCGGCTTGAGCAGAGTAGGGGCGAAAACCTCGAAAGGAATGCCAGACTTCTTCTCCAAACATAGTGTGCACGAGGTTCACAGTGGCCTTCTGGATGTCCGCGATGTCATCCACATGGTCGCCGTTGTAGAGGTCCATGTCTGCCTTTCAGGCAACATTTCCTTGGAGACCCTTGGAGACATCGAAGATTTGGGGGGCACGAGAAGCTATGAATTCTGAACCTCGGTGGATCTGAGACAACATCTGTAGGCGTTCATGATGTTCGCCTGCTCGCCAGCCAAGTGAGTCCCAGTGCTCGAAGTTTTCGAGCACCCGCAGAACATGGAGGAGCTGTTCCGGCGTGGGTACCAAGCTTGTCTTGGCCTCACTGGGGGAGTCGACCTCGTTTGCTGTCTGTCGCTTGGTGAGTCTTGGGGCGACGTTTGCAGCGGGTGAGTTAGAGGTCGAGTGGGAAGAGGTTGTCTCTGGATCAGGGGTTTGGGAGATTGGGGAGGAGTCGGCAGGGGAGTTGCAGCTACGATAGGCTCCGAGAGTGGGGGTCTTGTGTGGGAGTAGAAGTGCAGAGGGGTAGGGGGAGGTTTTAAGGACTCGGGTCTTTCGCTTTGCCTTGGTGTTGGCGAGCAAACGGACCGAGAAAGAGGAGTGGGGGTTCAGAACGGGTCCTGGGCTACCTGAGGCGACCCGTGACCAGTATTCCTGAAGACCCCTGAGCATTGGGTCCGTTGAGTCGGAGGATACGAATGGTAGAGGGGTTTGGGATGGCGAATCATCGAAGGCATAGTCGTCGGAAAAGGAGATGGGTTCATCGCATGACGGGAGTAGGGAGCTGTCATCGAAGGAGTAGTGTTCAGAGTTGTGTTCATGAAGAGGAGACATTTGAAAGCGGTAGACGGTGCCGTTTCTGGTAGGAATGGAGGATATCAAGGGCGTTATATAGGTTTTCTGGGGGTTCCCAGGTGTTGGATGAATGCCTGTATCCAGTCCATTTGACTAGGTATTGGTAGGTTTGTTGTTTGGCACTCGTCGAGGGCGCAGAGACGCGTCCTTTTACGCGTCCCTTTGTCTTCCTTCGTGAACCGACAACTCGGTGTTTGAGGATGTTCTCGACTTCCCATTTGGGCAAGTCATCAATGAGATCGGGAAGGGGTGGCATATCGGCTCTTCCATATTCGTCGTTTTCTTCGAATGGGTAAATCTGTGACGTGTGAAATACCGGATGTATTTTCCACATTTCGGGAAGTTTGAGCCGAACTGCCACGGGTGAGACTACTTTGGTAATCTCAAAGGGGCCAACACATCGGGGTGCCAGCTTGGTACTCGGAACGTCCCTTTTGAGGGTAGCTGCGTCTAACCAGACCAGCTGTCCTTCTTTCGGGGCGGTGTACGTTCCTTTGCTTCTATCTCGCATGACTTGTTGCACAGCCTTGTGAGAGAGAATTGCTGAGTCCCTATTCACGGCGAGTTGTTGCATCCGATCATCGACCGTCGGTGCGTCAGATGATTTTGACGTGGAAGGGTAGGGCGCTGGGTCATAGCCATAGATCAGCGAATAAGGGGTCTGCTGATGTACGGAATGAACCCTGGAATTATGCGCGAACTCGGCTTGGGGTAGATACCGAGCCCATTCTTCCAGTTTGGCATCGCAATACATCCGAAGGTAGGTCTCGACCTCTTGATTGACGCGTTCGCTTTCGCCATTGGTTTGAGGGTGGTAGGCTGTAGAGAGTTTTTGTTGTATGCCTAGTGCCTCGTAAAGCTTGGTGGTGAAAGCTGAAGCGAATTGTGGACCCCTATCTGATATCACGGCATCCGGTATGCCATATCGAGGGTACACGTATTGGAGGAAGAGGTCGGCCAGTTCGACAGAATCGCATGTCTTCTTGCAAGGGATCAGGACTACTCCTTTCGTTAGTCCCTGATCCACGATGGTGAGGATGGAGTCGTATCCTTCTGACTCCGGAAGATCGGTAACGAAGTCCATGGAGATCTGTTTGAACGGGAAGGGGTTCTTTGCCACGTCGTTTGGCATAACCAGAGGCATGAGAGGGTGAGTGATGACCTTATTGGCTTGACAGCCGGGGCATCCCTTCACGTACTCTCTTACCTGCTTCCACATTCCAGGCCACCATACTTCGTCTCTCATTTTCCACATCATTGCTTTCACTCCAGGGTGTCCAGCAGCTGCTAGATCATGATTGTCCCGGAGATACTCACGTCGGAGGGGAGGAGGAACGTAGAGTCGACCGTCATGTCACTTGGTTTGATCGTCCTCCTCATGTATAGCATCTTGCTTTGTGAGAGTATCATCCTTTGGCGTCGATTCCTTGATTTTACTGAAGAGTTCGCTAGATACAGCAAATACTCCTCTATCCAATCGTCGAACGTTGTTGGAAGATTTGTTGACGAGATTGGATGTTTGGGTGGAGGGAGACGACGATGAAGGGGTTTGGCTCTTCTTCTGAGCCGGGGGATTCACAGGTGTAAGTGGGGCTTCTCTTTTCTTTCCTTTTTCCTTCAGCTTAGGCGTGGTAGAAGTCAGTTTAGAAGGGGAAGAGGGAGCGGAAGGGGATTTTTCCACGGAAAACGGGAGTTTCACCCCCCCCTCGAACCACAATGAATCAGGTAGTACCGTAGTCGTTGGGGAAGGGTCGGTGGAATAGTCGGGGCGGTGGGAGAGGGAGTCAGGAATAGTCATTAACTTTCCTGGTTTGTGCACGAGCTGAATAGGAAAATCTTGGAGGAAAGCGGCCCATCAAGTCTGCCTTCGAGAGAGTTGCTGTGGTGACCGATAATAAGTGAGGTTTTGGTGATCGGTGTACACCGTGGTGGGAGCAACTGGGGAGACCAGATAATGTCTCCACTCCTCGAAGGCCCTAACGATGGCCAAGAGTTCCAGGTCATACACCTGGTAATTTTGTTCGGCTCCGACAAGCGACTTGGAGAGGTAGGCACAGGGATGGAGCTCTCCATCCTCAAACTGTTGGCAGAGGACAGCTCCAGTTCCCACAGCCGAGCCATCGGTGAAGAGGGTGAATGGCTTTGAAAAGTCGGGGAGTCGGAGGACGGGCTGGGAGCACAGCGCTTGTTTAAGCTGACAGAAAGTGTCAGCCTGCTCCAGGTCCCACTTGAACGGGACATTTTTCTTCGACAGGTGATGAAGGGGGCGAGCGATTTGCGAGAAGGAGGGGATGAATTGTCGGTAGAAGTTGCAGAAGCCCAAGAACTGTCGTAGTTCATGTAGGTTGTTAGGGGCTTTCCATTCTTGAATGGCTGCCAACTTCATTTCCGAAGGTTTAATTTGTCCTTGTCGAATAAGGAAGCCCAGGAATTCAACTTCGGTTGTCTCGAAGGTACACTTCGAGATCTTCAGTCTCAGTTCCTCCTTGAGGGCGATCGACAAGAATTCCTCTATTCTCCGACAGAGCTCGTCCTTTGTTTTTGTGTGTATCGTTACGTCATCCATAAAGATGACGAGTTTCTTTGAGAACATCATGTCGGCAAAGACCATCTCCATATACCGCTGAAAGGTCAGAGGGGAATTGCATTGCCCGAAGAACATGACTGTTGGCTCAAAGAGCCCGCGAGGGGTGATGAATGCTCCTTTCCATTCGTCTCCTTCCTTTACCTGGATGTTGGTAAATCCCCAGCGAATATCAAACTTCGCAAAGTATGTTGACTCGGCCAGCTGGTCGAGAAGGGTTTTTATGTCCGGTAAAGGATAGGAATCCTTCATGGTATATTTGTTGAGTTTGCGGTAGTCTTGTACTAGCCGCTTCTTGCCATCCTTCTTTCCTACAAAGAACACCGGGGATGCTTGAGGAGACTTGGATTTGCGTATCTTCCCAGCATTGAGGTTCTCCTCTAAGAACTCATTGAGAGGCTGTAACTCTTCTCGAGAGAGAGGATAGATCGGTGCCTTCTTCAGTTTGAAGTCATCGGTGAGGTGGATCTCGTGATCCAAATATGGTCTTCGAGGGGGAAGAGGGGTGTCATCTTCGGAGAAGACCTTTGCAAATTTCTTGTAGCGTGGCGGAAGGGCAACCTCTTCTTTCTGAAGAGCGGCCTCGAGTTGTGTTGAAATTGAAGTTTTCCGGAGCGTAACAAAGTCTTCATCATCGTAGTCTTCTTCGTCGGATGATAGGGAGAGTTGGGCGAGACAGGGGTCTCCGAACCCAATCATCTTTCTCTTCTTCCAATCAAAGATAGGGTTGTACTCGGTCAGGAATGGCATCCCTAACAGGACGTCTTCGCGAGATTTGAGTTCCATTTCAAAGGCATGAATCTTCACCAGTTTGTGGAAGATTCGAGCGTTGAAGGTGCAGATATGGGTGACCTTCTGTCTGCTCGGTCCTTCGAAACTTCTCGCCGTCCAAGGATGTTTGACCCGAGTTCGTTTTAGTCCATACTTCTGGACCATATTGGGGTGTATGACATTGACTTCGGCGCCACTGTCGATCACCGCCTTGAGTACTGCGTCTTCTTGGTCTACCAGGAACATGGACCCGAACAGAGAGGGATTCGAAACAGTTTTCGATTGCTCAAAGTCCGTAGCAGCTACAGAAGTAGTCCTATTAGTCCATGTCCTTCCTGCAGACGAGATATTGAAGTTCTTAGCTCTGCCCTGCGCAGCGTTGGGAGAGCTGTTTAAAAATCCTGCGAAGCGCGAGGATCATTGTGCGAGGATACATGCTCAATCGTCTTGACAGCATTATCCTCGGCTTTTTCTTCTTCTTGAAGTTCTTGAAGTAGTTGACGGATCTTCTTCCATCGATCTTCTCAAATTGGAGAATGTCCCTCTTTTGGACATTTGGATCTTCAATGACCAACCTCGTTGCATCCCCAACATGTGATCTCTCTGATCCGGGATCGTTGATTGCCTTTCTGGTTCCAGGACTTCTTCGGAGGTCCACCAGAAGTTTGTCGGCGATCGACATCCATTGCGTACGGATCATGATCAGATGTTCGGTTAAAATGGGACTTCGTTATGTTTTGTCCCAGGATGTGTTGGTCTTCTTTTGTTTGTCAACCCGTGAATAGGCGAAGTTGCGAGAGAGCAGTTTGGGTGGCTGACGCAGCTGCGATCCATTCTGCCGGTGTTGTGGGGCAGGTATTGGTTTTTAGGATCCACTCGTTCAGCTTGGGTTTGAGGCCTCTTCCGAAGAAGACTCCGGCCTCAGGGCTCGTCTCCGACAACTTGGCTTTGTTCGAAGCGTTGAGGAAGTCCGTGATGTACTCTTCGAGGGTTCTCGACCCTTGTTGAATCGAAGAGAGTTTGAGTAGTGCCATCTGCGAGACATCCCCAACCTTGAACATAAGGTCCAGTTTTGAAAGAAATTGTGACCATGAATCTGTGATCCAGATCACATCGAGTAGAAGGTT
The DNA here is from genome assembly GCA_024613145.1 of Pisolithus marmoratus. NCBI lineage: Eukaryota > Fungi > Basidiomycota > Agaricomycetes > Boletales > Pisolithaceae > Pisolithus > Pisolithus marmoratus. Next base: position 15,893 of record JANFAE010000630.1, on the reverse strand, counting down.
TTTCTTGGCATAGTTCTCTGCCCAGGCCTGGGCCGAACCCTTTGTCATGAACGACAAGGTAAAGCCAATCTTCTGCTCTGCCGATCGGTACACATGAGAGTTGATACCCAGATAGGTTTTGATGGATGTCAACCAGGCATTGTAGGTAGCGTGGTTTCCATCATACTCTCATGGTCAATTCAGGTTCAATTCCTTGTACCCTACCCCAGAGTAAGAGTCGCGTTCCTGGTCTTTCTCCTCGGAACCTCCTCTAGGGCCTTCAGGGTCTTTTGGTTTCGATGGGATCTTGAAGTCCACTTTGCTTTTGAACTGGCCACGGTACCAGTCCACCAGATCAGCGACGGGTACATCTGCCTGTCCTGCAAATGGTTCTCCCATGTCGATATCTTGATATGCGGGGTGGATTTCTTGATGAGAATCCAGAAAGTCGGCTCCAAGCGAAGAAGAGTCTTCTTCCTTTTCAGGAGCGGTTTTGCGGTTCTTGTTCCGCGTGTGGGGTTGTTCCTAATCCTAAGGCAGTCGTAAAGACTCTGTAAGGATTCTCAAGGAACGAAGGGGTGCCTCGTTGAGTAGCGCCACTAGCCTTTCTTGTAAGGGCTACGGCTTCCGCTACCGGTGAGGTTTGTTTCGGGGAAGTAGGAGACGCCTTGGCAGCGTAAGGGTGATATCGGGATGAAGAGGTGGAAGGTTCTCTTCGAAGGGGTAAAGCAGACGTTCCGGAGGGTTTCTCCTTCTGCTTTTGTTCCTTCTTCTTGGGAACCGGGGGTCGGAATTTAGAAGTGGTCGATCCTGTAGCAGAGGGTGGTCTCTGAGGATCGGGAGGGTTGTTGCCTAAGTGCGAAGACATGTTGACAACAGGGAAGGTAGATGTTGGATGGGGTGGTGGACAACGGCTGGGGTAGTTCCCACAGTTGTTCCGAGTGTCCGGGGTAGAAGTCTTCTAGAGGGCCAGCAGGACCACCGCAAGGATGTTCCTCGTAGAAGATGAAGAGGTAGTCGATCGATCTACTTCTTCAGGGTTGGAGAACTCGAGACTTCGCTAGGGACGATTGTCGACCTAGGAAGACTTCGAAGAGATCTTCGAAGTTCTCGAGAGTTGCATTATAGTCGCTAGACTAGCTTTTAGCTTTTGTTATGCACAGGGATATCTCACCAGCCGAAATCGACAGGTGTTGGCGATGAGGCGAAGTGCGTCGTCACTCTTGCAATATCTCCTGGGTTGACCTCGAGGGCTTAATAGTTTTACCCCTCCTATGGCCAAGCGAGCAGTTCTGAGGTAGTATTTGTCAGAGAGAAGCTAGCCTGGTTGCAAGGTAGCTAAAAGCTAAGGAATACATCCATGTCCCTACGGGTATATATACTACTCGAGAGTATTTGGACATGTGTGCATATACACGTCGAAGACACATCGCGACACGCTCCAAATGAGGGAAGATGACTCGAGATGAGTACGTGGGCATAGGGTATTCCCTGGGAAAGGAAACGAGTCCAGGAAAGGGGATATAACTACGCATTCGTGTGAAGAATGCATCATGCGTATCCCATTGTAGTCCAAAAAGGGAAAGTGACTCGATGCGGGGAAATATGAAATAGGAAGCGTCGAGTCACGTCGATCGGAGAAGGCTGATCGAGGGAAGGGAAGGCCATATAAAGGATGGCGTATAGTAAGTGTCTATAAAGGGAAACATAATTGAGTAAGCATCGCGAGATGCGTCTCAAGTACAAGAGAAAGAGGAAGAGAAAAGAAATAGAAAGTCTGCATGCGCGAGAGGACCGATCGGTTAGGCGAAAAGATGATATGGCATATCAGACAACAGAAGGAATAGAAATCATTACCATATGGGTAGATGATCTCTTACTGTTCACGTCGAGACAGGGGCTTATGACATCATTGAAAGCACAACTACAATCTATGTTCAAAGTTACCAACCTCGGAGACCTGAAGAAGATAGTCAGTATAGAGATTACATGAGACCGGGCAAAAGGAACTTTATTAATAAGTCAAACCTGGTACATAGAATCTATACTACAGGTGCAAGGGCTGGAGAGCACAAACAGTGTAAGGACACCTGCAGACACGAAGGTTCAGATGTTCCCGGAGCAGGAACAGGAGGAAGTGACTAACCAAAATAAGTATGCTTCCCTGATCAGATCTTTGATGTATGCCACGGTTGCCACACAGCCTGACATCGTCTATGCCGTAAATAGATTGGCCTCATTTACAGCAAACCCAGACTTAAGACACTGGGTAGTGGCCAAAAGAATATTAAGGTACCTACAAGGAACAAAAGACTACGGTATAATGTATAGTGCAAAGAAAGGCGATACTACTACCCAAATATTCCAAGGGTACATAGACACAAGCTTTGCCAATACTGAGAACTGCGCATCTGTCATGGGCTATGTATTCTTAGCTCAAGGGGGAGCCATTGTTTGGGGCTTGAAGAAGCAAACCTTAACCGCGCTGTCAACAACTGAAGCAGAATATGCCATGCTGGCTAAATGTACTTGAGAGTGTGTATGGCTATGAAAGCTATATGCAGAACTAGGGTACAGACAAATACAGCCTACTAAGATAATGACAGACAGCGAGGGAGCCCGAGCTCTAGCATATAATCCTCAGTTTCATGCCTGGACGAAACATTTTGACATGTCTCATCATTACACATGTGAGAAGATAGACCAAAAGAAGGTCGAAATTTGTCATTGTTCTGACAGGTACCAAATGGCAGATATATTTACGAAAGCACTACCAAGAGACAAGCACAAGAGGCATACCAAAGAAATGGGTATGACCCTGGCTTGAGGGGGAGTGTTGGTATCATGTAGTAGATACTGGCATCCCATACAAAGAGCTCGAAGGTAGCTGAATACTCCATAGTGTAGTAGACTATTCTAGAATGATGTTCACACATAGTATAAATACCTGAGCTGATAGGGCAAGGGAACAATCATTATCTTATTGATAACTCCCACGATCGAGCCACTACTCTACAAAGTAGATACACTTAAAGATAACAACTGGCATGCATGGAGAATTTGCATGCAGAAATTCTTATGCTTGCATAGAGTCTTTAAGTATGCCAAGGGGAGCTGCCCAAAGCCAGAGGACAATTCTACCAACAGTGCCAAAATTGCAGTGTGGGAAGAAGAAGACTTAATTGTGCAGACCCTCATACTAACCAATATTGATGACCAACAAATGGACCATGTGATGCATGCCAAGACAGTGGCACAGATGTGGGAAAATCTTAAAATGGCTCATCAGACATGCAGTGTTCAAACCACTCTCATTGCAAAGAGAGAGCTATTGAATGCTAAATGTCCCAAGGGTGACAACATTGTGCTACATATTAATAAACTCAAGAGAATGAGGAACAACCTGTCAGCTATGGGGAAGCCAGTCCCAGATGATGAGTTCAAGGATATTCTATTATTAAATATGCCAGAGTCTTGGACGACGTTTACCACATCAATTCCCTGCTGAAACTATGCACAAGGGAAGGAGTTGGTAATAGTAGAATCACTGAATATCAGTGTCATAGATGCTGAAACAGACAAAATCAGCATCACCCAAATTTTATATTTGATTTTCAATGTCAGCTCATGACCTCCCCAGTATGCTCTGTCAGAAGGCAATGGATATACATATCCTACACCCAAAGTATCTTCACTCCCAGCTCGCAGAGGGGAGAAGCACATCGACATACTTTAGGCCTATGGAATATTGGGCTTATGTACATCTGCAGATGAAACAGTTGCTGCCAATAACGATCTCGAGTTGGAACACAAGGGAGAAGGTGTTGAATGCGACACAGGTCAACAAGAGCAGACACAGAAAAACGTTGGGTTGCAGTAGTCAACCGCACTAGGTACCCAGCCAGGCGTTTCGTAAACGGGTTGGGACGTGGGTCTGGGCTTGACACATCAAAGGCATGGTCATACTACGACCAATCCATTGATTGGCCATAACATAGATGCCGATCTCACGTTCCGGGGTGCGTGGGATTAAGGGTCGTGTAATCAACACATGGTACTCTGTCAAAGCTAAGACTACGTGCAAGGTTCCTGTCTGTGGCGTCCGTGTGAATCCCGAGGTCAAAATGCAGAACAGTGTAGTATATAGGGATACAACTGCAGATAAATGCCAAAAGAATGTCCAATTGACCTCCTGAACTCGTGGTTGTGACGCAGACCGGAGGGTTTTGAAAGGAAGTATATATGTGATTGTATAATACACGGGACGAAATCATATCGAGTGTTCACTGTGTGCATCGGGCATGTTGCGGACCTGCTGAATGTTCAGCACATAACGTACATGAGGGAGATATCACGCACTGTTAGAACAGGACGACTATAATCTTCGTCATCCCTGAGGTTAGCAGTCCCCAGACTATTCGATCTTGTCCGCTTACGTATATCCGGATCAAGCCGGTCGTCCATGCCTCCATTCGAGGAGTCATCGCCAAGGGTGTGAGACCTTGGATTATGTACGTTGGACGCATCGACGAGTCGTTTTGGATTTCGTGGTGGTGGAGTAGGGGGACCGTTCGGAGCCGACTCAGAGGTCTGTCCGTATCCAGACAATAAGGGCTCGAAACTTCCAGCGCTATACGTTGGTGTATGACCAAAAGAACTTTTGCGATCCCGGTTAGAGCCAAATTCATCAGTGCCCACAACGGAGAGGCCAGGTCGTTCAGCCCCAGGAGGGGGACTTGCAGTACGCGTGGGTACGTAACCGCCAGTGTGCCTAGGTCCCTGGCGTGAGGTAGGGTAGTCTGCATAGGGGTTAAAACCTCCTTGGCCGTCGTCATATACTGGTGGTGCAGTCGGCAAAGGCCCGAACATGTAACTCCCCCGTTGACCCATTTCCACCGAGAACTGTGAGTGGGAGTGTGGCGTTCTCCCATGCCCATCTTCGTCGTCATCGAGTGGAACTCGATTGAAACCCGCAGCGGCAACAGCAGCCTGAATTGCACTATCGTGTTCAATCTGGCGCATGCGATACCGCCGGCGGAGTGCAAACAGAATCCAGAGTATTATGGAAGTTGCAGCTAAGCCAACGACGACGAAAACGCCTGCTACAGCGCCCGTATTTGTGAAGAAACTGGAGTCGTGTTAAATGTGGGCCAGTAACAGTAAAGAACAGTCTCACGAAGAGGTTGCGTTCGTGCTGTTGTTTGAAGCAAGCGTCGGGTTTACCACGACTTCAGTCACCGTGGTGACAAAACCAGCGCCGTTCGTCGACGTGAATAATTGGGTCACTATTGACGGAGCACTGGTTACTGTCTGACCCTCGACATTGGTAGTCGTGACAAATATCGTTGTTTGTCCTGTCACGGTCGCTCTGCAGAACATTTAGGAAAGTGGTGGCAACATAATCTATGGGAGATCTCACACCGGATCACTTGTTGTTGCTGGAGTTAAGCTACTTGTTTCTTGCGCCGGTACTGGTGTGGTGGATGAAGTAGATGACGAAGTGCTTTGCGGAGTGCTTGACGGACTACTTGGGGGGGAGGATGTACTGGTAGAAGGCGATACAGATGTGGTAGAAGTCGTACTAGGAGAGCTCGTTGAAGACGTGGGTGGAATGGAGGTCTGTTCGGTGATCGAAGGACTCGATGAGGTAGAAGGTATTGTTGAAGTGGTAACAGGTTGAGAAGTGACTACGTTGGAGGACGTCGTGGCAGCATTAGAGGTAGATGACATCGTGGATAGCGCCGACGTGCTGGCGGAGACGGTGGAGGGAGATGACGGACTGGCCGCCGTAGAGCTTGAGGCACTAGCCGGGGTTGTAGTCGCACTGCATTACTTGTGACAAGTGTGGGACACAAATGTTTGTGGCCTACTTACGAAAGCTCCGACGCAGACTGCTGTGTAGAGGGTGTGATTGCGGAAGTTGAAGGCACTGTCGAGGGTAGGGTAACAGGAGAGGTTCCGGATATTATCGATGAGGCCATTAAGGTTTGGGTTGCGGGGAGAGAGAGAATAAGCGAGAGGAAGATCAGAGAAAACTTGAATAAGACGATGAGAACATGAGGAAAGTAGAAAAGCGGGACAAGGGCTGACTACTGCAAGCGTTACACAGGAGCGCGGTATTCTCCACCTCCGAATTTGCAAAAACAACGGTGCCTGAGGAGGGAAATACTACGCAGACAACCCGGGGCAGTCTGACTGACCAGACAGAAGTTTGGAGAAACAATGAGAAGGGTAAACTCACGTCGAAGCACCTTGCCCTGGATGGAATTCAATGGCGATGACTCTGACAAAGTAACCAAATGGGCATGGTGCCTAACCCGACCAGTATCTGGTTGTTACCGCCTAAAGCTGTCATTTAGAACAACGAACAAATTAAAATAAGACTGGTGCTCACCGGGCGGTGCGGGTGATGGAGGGTGTTCGGAAGGCACGTTCAAAGTCAAAATGGCCTGATTAAGTAAGCGCCAGCCGACAACGATGATCGTTATCGACGGTTTCGAGCCAGAGCCTCGTCCATTTGAGGCGAGTAGTATGTCAGACCCGGTTCTGCAGGTCTCCGAGGGCGAGATGTTAATGCCTCACGGAGGTGAAGACCCTCCCGCTTTTTCTCCCTACGAAGCCTCCTACTTCACTTCCAGCGACGGATCATTGATCTCTCATGATCCACACCTGAACGAAGATGGTACGCTGCTTCAGTCAGGGTGGTCAACTACGTGGTAATCAGATCCCCTTCCAAGGAGAGGCCCTTTACCGCTTTCTACTATCCCAAGCTTCTATCCCTCCTACACTGGTCCTTCACTGCAGGGGCTCACATGACGAAACACACATGCGTTTTGTCACCCACCACCGCCACGGCAACCACAGGGAGACGGAGACAGAACAGTACACGGAGAAGGTCGTCGACTTTGACTTCAAGATAGATGTAGGTCAACACATCATCGGAGGCCCAACACATTGGTCAATAGCAGACTCTGTCCCAGCCTACCGTGGACGTATGTTCCATGAGGTGGGAGTGGGCAACGACAGGCATAGGGCAACCGGAGCAGAGAGTAAGGCAGCCAAGAGTTGGGACGACGAGCGCTCCCACAGAGGCTTTCCTCCGTGGATTAGCAGCGGTTATACATGGAGGACAGGACCAACCATCTGTCATGCATACTGATAGCGTTTTACAATCATCCTGGACGTTTCGTCGCTGGGCCGACGATTACTGTTCTAGCACCAAGTACCTCAAAGAGTTTGACTACGAAAAGGTCCGTTAGCCATCGTTTTATTCACACCTCGATAGACGAATTCTGCAGGTTGTTTATGGATGGAATTTTGGTGCCATCGTAACTGCTACACAATCCTTGATCAAGTCTACATACTACAGTGGAGACATCTACGTCGGCTTCGAAACCTCCCGCTCCCTGATTTCTGTTCGGTCGGAAAATCGACTCTCCCGTGCACTTTCTAACGGGTGGATCAAGTTCTTCCTCATTATTACCTTCGTATACCCCTTTTTGTGGCTCTTCAAACGTTTTCACAGCCGAGGCGGTGGAATTTGGAAAGTTTGTGGCGGCGCATATGCACTCAAACGAACCGTGAAGACCGCTGAGCAGCTCATAGACATGAAGCGCACAGAAAGACCCTTACCAGGTGCACCCGACTCCTTGGAACAGTATTCCGAATCCTCGCATACACAGATTGCGACGAGTGTCCAAGGATTAAGGGAGGGGGTGTGGTTCAGACAATGGGAAGGAACAATCCGGCGAGCCGTTCATAACCGACTAAGAGATACGCAGGCATTAATAAACCCTGACTTAAGTTCGGTACCTCAAGCCGCCTTGCTGGACGGCTATTCTCTGCCTTGATCATGTTCACAGCTTTATTACTGTAATAACCCCCTGGTTACATCTTTGCAAAGTGGTATCACAACGTCGGGTATGTCCAGCTAGGCGCATGGGCATTTCGCATGCCACATGAGACAGAATCAAGGGACAGATCCTATGACTGGGGATGGTCATGTTTTCGTGACAGAACGCGGTGCTGTCTGTCCACACGCTTGAAAGGCTGACGTTCAACGTCTCTCGATCTGTCGTGGGAAGGCCCTCGAGCTCGAAGTCGGAGTAATCGTCGGCTTCCAGCAATGCTAAGGCTGTCTCCAAAAACCACATATGTTTCTTGATGAAATGCACGACGACAGTCCCTCCAACCCGCCTGTTCTGGTAGCGCCGGATGCGGCCTTCCTGGCGACGCCAAGCGTACGCGACGTCTGCACGCGTGCCTAAGGACAAGTGAAAGTCAGTTTACACGCCCCCGACAATCACCCTTGCAAACCTTCGCGTATCCTCGACATTTCACTCCCCTCCACAAGAGCTTCCACGCTCTCCGCCGTGGTCATATCTTGGAGCGGCGCTTGATAAGTCACTCCAAATGTGGAAACGCTTGATTGCGCCCATAATGATGGTATGGGAATGCCAAGCCCGTAAGTATCGCTCTGTAGCGGAGAGGTAGAATAGTTCTGTGAAGCCGCCTCGATGTAAGACAAAACGGATTGTTTGATCCGTTCGACGTGAGAAGGAAACAGGAACCCGTGAGAATAGCTGCAACATCCGTCTGAGCGTGAGGAGGGGGAAACAAGAGTTACAGTACCTACACAGTGCCAGCACGTGGGTGGTCATATATCCAACAACGCTCACTTGCCCAGCGGATTTCACCCGCTTGGGGGTGTATCGTCATCCATTTCGCAGTCTGCTTGTCTTCGGCGCCCTGGATATAGCCCCTGACGGCCGTGCTAGTCGACACCCAGTCAACCAGCCTCCAACTTAAAGCATACAGTTCACCTGCCATGAAGCGTTCTTTTACAAGATAGCCCCAGTAGACAAGCGGATCCCGGGAGAAGTTTGGAGCCGGGTTGGTGTTCACGTCTTCTTCCCATACCACATTGACGCTCGGTCCGGACCCCTGCTGCACACGAGCGGAGGACGTTGAGGTAGTGGTGTTAACTGAAGTGTATGGTTCATGCCCTGTAGCATACAGCTCTAGTCTCATACGAGATTCGAAGCTCTGCTAACATGACAAAAGCATCGTCAGTCTACTTTGGTAACATAGTCCGGGCGCACCCATGGCCGGGGATGGCCAGACGCATGGTCAACCCAAACGAAATGGGAATCATGAGGTGCCGGACGAGGCGCGGGCATGGATCGATTGGAATAACTAAATCGGGGCACCGGCGCTGAGCTTTCGAAGTATGATGGGGGAACCCATGCATTTTCGGCAGCCCATGTAAAGTAGGCATGAGTTTTGCCGGAATTCATATTCTCGGGACAAGGTAAGATGACGATGTCATTGTACACTTGGGTCCAGCATTCATTAGTTTGTTTCGTTGCAGAAAAAGCACACAGACAATAAGGACCAGTACTTACTTTCCATCTCTGTTTGTATGCGTCTTTCCCACCCCTTGCGAGGTTGTCCTAGAATGAAACGCACGATAGTCTGTGAGGTGCCACGCCCGTTATCTCCCGAGCCTGCACCATTGCGACTTCGGGGATGGGTAGCCCATGTGGTCCTTATGAGCATCCTACGTTCTAGTGACATATCCGTAGAAAAGACACCAACAAAAACTCCTGCGGGTGGCAGGGTGTCTAGATCGTCCGGAGGAAAACTTGGAGACATCTCCTTCGGAAGAGGGTTAATATAAGGATAGGGTAGTGCCTGGCGGAAGTGTGGAGGGAGCGTGGTGGTTGGAGGGATCGAGCAGTATGCGTGCCAAGGTAGGGGTTCCTTGTCGGGATTTAGTATATACATGAGAAGAAGAGTGAGCGAAATCGCGAAAAGTGTAAACAGCAACAGGGCGAATATCTGAATGCCTGTGAGCAATTACACTACCCAGCAGAGATGAGGATATGCGTCCTCACTATTGTGAGCGGTTGCCTCGGAAACAGTGGATGTCGAACGATTCTCCTCACTCCTTTCTTCAATGTTCTACATATCTTGCGTTCGCGTGTCCTCCTCCTCCGCGGGTTTGGGTTTAAGTGCCAAAGATTACGGATGCCATCGCGGAAAGCGTAGGCTTCCCCTTGACTGGCTAGTAAGGGCGAAGTTGGACTGCCGTCTACTTCGGAGATGGACGAGGACAACCGGTGTGACGGGTAGGAGGGGGGTGGTGATGATGATGTACGGAGGGGAGTCGATGTAGTGGATGATTCTGAGGATGAACGCCCCAATACAGTTTCGAGGTCACTGGAAACGCGATTATCCGCCAATGCCCAGGGCGGGGCACCACCGGTCACACCCTCTGGCGCTGAGGGCAAGAATTCGTATGCTTCGCTCGACGGCTGAGGTTGCCTGGAGATGCCCAGGAAACCAAGCATAACGCCGCAAACTGTGCGAGTAGAGAATGTGAACCGTCGCTGTTCTGGCTGTTGTTTCGGATAAACGAGAAGGAACTGCGCGACATGCGAGGAACATACCTAATTGGGATAATCGATTGAACGCATGCATCGCAGTCGGTGCAACACTCGTCGAACACAAGTGGCGTCGTGCATTTCAGAATTAGAAAAACTCGCGAACGAGGAATTGCAAGCATATCCATCATGAAGGTACTAGTAATAGCAATCTATCCTGTGTAGTGTACGAAGGGGACGGGGACAAAATGTGGCAACTCAGTGATAGCCAGGTTCATACCGGCAAGTAAGTAGCGCCGTCTTGTCCCTTCATCGATGTACATCTTGCCAGTCTTCTAGCACTGATGGGGAACGGTTGTAACTTGGGTTATTGGTACTTGTAGGATTCGGATTAAGGGGTTTGCTCACGTGACCGTCAGTACTGGAACTTTCTTCTCTCAGGGGGCTTGTCAACTCTCTGCACTCCTTCCCATACTACGATTCCTTAGCAGTGACGATGAGCTTAAGGAAAGTCTGGCATTTTATCCAGCTTGACTGCTAACACAGCGCAGGCACGAGTTCTATGAGACCGACGAGACGCTGACAATCGCCATATTCGATCGAGGGGCTGATCCAGAACAGGTGTCTGTCAAATTCCTGCCTCGGGAGGTATGTCTTGATTTGAAGTCTCCGACATCTGTGCTCAATTGATTCAAGCTGACCTACCAAAATGGCGACAAAGTCCTAAGCCTGCAACCTCTAAAAGGCCAAATCGATCCCAGCAAGTGCGAATTTGTTGTTGGTAAAGTGAAGGTCGAGGTACGGCTCCGCAAGGCTGCCTATGGTCGATGGGGAGCATTGGTAGGCGATGCGCCCGATAGTGCGTGCCTCACCATAATTTGCGTTGTACCACTCACCCATCCCCTTTAGTATTAGCAAACTATACCGTACCACCCACACCGCCACCAGTAACAAGTACGTCTAAGAAGAAGAATTGGGAAGGGATCACTACGGAGATCCTTAGCGGCGATAAGGAAAGGACTACCGAAGAAGATCCCAACGTTGGCGGGGACAGCACTGTCAACGCTTTCTTTCAGAAGATCTTTGCCGATGCCGACGATGATACAAGGCGCGCCATGATGAAGAGCTTCCAAGAAAGTGGCGGCACCACGCTCAGCACAAACTGGGACGAGGTGAAGAAGGGGAAAGTGGAAGTCAAGCCACCCACTGGAGCAGAGTGGAAAAAGTGGAATTGAGTAATCTTAAGGCATTTTCGCACCACAGTCTAGCTTCGTTGCCGTTGTGTTTAGCAAGTGGCGTGTTCATCGTACAATCACCTGCAGACATTCCCAACCAATTAGGTGTATCATTGGTGAAAGCGCCTTCTGTATTCGACCTCAAATTGTTCAACGGACCAACGGGAAATTGCCAAACGCGCTCTCCATGCACGATGTAGTGACAATTTGCCGGACAGTCGCTCGTCGCGAGTTTCAATGACGCTCCCATGGGTAAGTGCTCGTAAAATTGCTTGCTCACTGCGGCGCAAAGGACAGACTGCGAGGTTCCAGTGGTGTGAATGGTAACGACTGCAGATCTACATTAGAATAGCTGTAAGCCCTTCGAACCCAGCAGATCCACGCTCAGCCTTGGCGCTAATGAATTGTTCAGTTTAAAATTGCTGAGGTCTAAACACCACGTACCTGCTTGTGTTTGGGATTCTTCGAGCACACGACATAGACGCGGCCTTTTCTTATGACGATGCTACAGCCGTCACACATAACTTTGACCGAAGAACGAACTTTCATTCCCCTAGTGGACGCTGGAACGACTGGCTCGATACGAGCAACAGTAGATGGGAAGCCAACGTAGCGGATACCCGGGAGCGTGGCAGTCCGGACTCGCATGAGGAGTGGCCTGCTCGATGTCAGCAGCCTCCGAAGCATTTTTGGTGGCCGTTCGTGGATGAGTTTTTGCTTGTAACGTCATCACGTGGTCCTGTGGCTTCAACTAATTAAGAGCTGTCCAGCAGGAAAATGGCCCGCTGCAAACCATCCCATCGCAAAAGATGTCCAGGACGCATGAGTCGCTCCATGCTACCTGCCTGGGTGGCAAGAGCGCTTTTGCAGTTTTCGTCGCGGTTCTACTGGCCTTCGTTGTAGAGACTCAACTCGCCCAGGTTCTTATCTCTGACATCTCTGTTGTACGCAATGATTGATACGAGTCTTTTCAGTTTCTACAGACGACGCTTGGAGTACAGGCAGTCGTATTTCATCTTGTCAGTCCACAGGTTCCTCCACCGCACTGCGAAAGGCTAAGTCTTCATAGTTACAGTCGTTCATTCCTGTTTCTCGCTCTCTCTTCCAATCCACTTGATCTACTTGCTCTCCACAACCCAAAACGGGCTACTACCACTACTACACGGACTACGCCTGGCAATCGTGTGGCAGCTGTCCTCCGGATCCGAAGGATATGTAGACGTCCGCCATAGAGCACTTCCCCTTGCCAAGACCGCATTCCTGGTCATCTCACTTACTATTTTCTCCAGTTTACCCGGTTTGCTATGGTTTGTTGCGGTTCCCCTGGCTCCGTACGATTTCCTTTCTTTTCTACGACGTGTGCTGAGTGTCGTGCAGTGTCACCGATGTAACTGCCATATGGAACGCCAATGCATTCTTTACGTATGTTTTCAGCGTGAAATTACTTGGCCTGACATGGGGAACCCTTCGACTACTGGCAGTCTGCCTGGCAACTTTGGGTGTCATCACTATCGTATATGGCGGTACCACTGCATCTCCGCCCGGTCCCGAGTCAGCCATAACGAGCATAGCTCTCCAGCCCGTACCCTTCGTTGGTGACATGTTGACTCTTATATCCTCTCTTGTCTATGCATTCTACCAAGTGATCTACAAGAAATACATTGCACTACCCACGGATTCGAATTTGACCTCCGAGCTCACGAATTATCAACGGCTACACTCTGCAGATCAGGCTGATGGTGAAATCCAGTCGCCCTCTTCGTTGAAGGATGAGATCGTATATCCGCCGCCGTTTGGGCTACACCCAATCCTGATCATAGCTTCCATTGGAATGTGCACCTTACTTATCTTCTGGATACCCATACCCATCCTGCACTATTACGGACTAGAGGAATTTCGGCTACCAACTCGCGCAGACACTCTAATGGCTCTAGCCGGTATCGCTGCATCAGCCGTGATCTTCAATGCTGGTATTATGGTAAGACTTGCCTCCTCTTTTGTCTCACCTCCCCTGACTGCGGTTCCACCTTACCACACTGCAGATCCTTCTAGGAATCTGGGGACCGATAGTCACATCGGTGGGGAGCCTGATAACTATAGTTCTCACTCTGTTCTCGGACATATTCTTTGGAACAGTGGCGTTAACATTCGGCGGATTGTTAGGAACTGGTATGATAGTGGGAGCATTTGCTATGCTTGTATTTGACATGTCGTAACATCCACTTGTACATTACTGCCCAACACCAGACGTGTAGATGCACGGGACCACGTTGCCCCAGGATCGGTCGACTCGCGTTCTGACATTTCACGGTGCCTCAGCCCGTGCTGCAATAATACCATATATCACAGACAAGACAAATATGCGATGGGTTAATAAAGATCCTGAAACCACCGGCAGAAGTGGGTAACCAAGAGAAAACACATGGGAAAAATTTAACTGTACGTTAGGAGGGAAACGAGAGTGAATGATGTATGTAGTGAATTACAAACTTGTACCGCGGACAAAAACGAGCGTGCAACGAGAAGCCGGTTTGAATCGGATGCGTAGCATTTAAGCCGCAGGCAGCCTAGCGCAAAGAGCGCAGCCAAGCATCCACCGGAGCTGTGTGTGGAAACATGTGGATATGTAAGACAGTCCAATCAGCAGTGTGGACGACCGTCGGTTCAGCCATCCTACCAAAGTGACTTCAGAACAAACTTCTAACGGTCATGTTGCGGTGGCCATTAAGCTAGTGAACAACAGTTTGTATCAAGGGCGCCCAATGGAAGGTGAAAACGGGCGTACCTCTTCCGTTTGGCTTTGGTCATCTCTTTCCGCAAGGCATGTCCGTCTAAAGGTTTTAACAACTCGAATGCGCACAGCAAATCCTCCGATACGCTACGAATGAAGTATGAGAGATAGGTGATAGAAAGCATTATCAAACAAACCTCATACATGCACCGTAATTATCGAACTCTGTACGTTCAGACGTTATTGCTAGTGGTGCAGGTGACAACCAGAACTTACCGCCACAATAGTTCGGAGCGCTGAAAACAGTGACTAACGTCCGGTCATTCCAGAATTCATACCCATCCTCTACGACCATGTGTGCTCGACAGATGAGGTCCATGTCGTATCGCAGCAAGAAATCATTGATAACCGCCTTTCCAAAGCAATAACTGACACCACGTTCATTGTCCTCCCAGTCGAGAGCGGTATCTGATGGATCAGACCATAGCAAGTCATTTAGAAGACCATAGTCAGGAACATCAGTGGGTCGTTGTATGCGTTTGATGTCGTCCATCGAGCGTAGTGACGGTGATAGACCACCATGAACGCAAAAGATTTTTGAGGCGACTACAGCTGCGATAGGCAGACAATTGAAGACATCTATGAATGTTTTCCAGGTCTTGATGTTACATCTTCGTTTGCATTCGTCGTAAAACCCATATACTGCATTGAAACCGATCAGGATAGCAAAGCAGTGCGGCACAAAGCATGAACAGACCTCGTGTAACGTTCGCACATTCATGATTTCCCCGAAGGAGAAAAAAGTTCTCCGGAAATTTAATCTTGTAGCACAGGAGCAGCAAAATTGTTTCCAGGCTTTGCTTCCCCCGATCCACGTAATCGCCGAGAAAGAGGTAATTAGCTGCCGGAGGGAATCCACACATTTCGAACAAGCGTATGAGGTCAGAGTATTGTCCATGGACATCTCCTACGATCTTGACGGGTGGGGATAACTCGATGAGGGTTGGCTGGCTAAGAAAGATATCGCGAGCTGTTTGGCAAATAGCAACGATCTCCGTGTTCTTTAAACACAAAGACTTGCTGACTTTTCCGGTGTAACCCACATCCAGAAGACGTTGGATCATGTCGTCGATGTCCAACTGTTTCACCTTATCCTTTCCTCCATTGCCTGTAGTGCTTAGGGAATCATTTAAAGGGAAGCTGCTCGCAGTTGACCCAGGGGTGAACGATGAAGGAATGGTATTTGAGAGTATGGTTTGTGTGGAAGGTATGTCAAGGGGTGCGGGGGATGGTTTCATGGACGGGCTCAGAGTCGGAGGCGCCGAGGTAGACGGTGGTAGGGAAGGTGCACTGTTCGGGGGGGAGATGTTAGAACTCTGCATGGTCGGTGAACCGGACGGTCCAGTAGGCATTTCCGCTAACAGGACCTGCGTCCATCTTCCTGCAAATCTGCGGGGGGCGGGCGTTTGCTCCGCTACGCACAGCATCATATTCGTGCAAGGCACTCTGGGCAAGATTAGGGTGAGCGGTCGTGCGAGTGAGACTGCCATGCGGGCTGAATCG